>JAQGBS010004200.1:0-10567 GCA_034698545.1 Acrobeloides obliquus
AGTAAGCAAACATAATAATAAAGCGGTACTAAAATATTAAATTTTTAGCCCCAAGGTGATGAAGGTCCACGAGGAGATACCGGACCAGTTGGGCCCCAAGGACCTGTTGGTGACAAAGGACCTAATGGAAAGAATGGACAAAATGGAGACAATGTAAGTCCTGCTCTAATTTTACACTTTATAAAATCTTTTTTAGGGTGAACCCGGTGAGGCAGGTGAGGAAGGAGAGCCAGGTGTTGATGCCGAATATTGTCCTTGTCCTGGTCGTAGTAGTGAAGGTGGTGTCCACGGTGGTGCCTCTGCTGGTGGCCAAGGATATCGACGTAATTAAAAAATCTTAGCAGCTTTTTGACGTGTGAAATTTAATCACTATTGTCGTTTGACTTGTGAATTGTTAAATTATTCACGCTTTAAATCATAACAAATAAAAAGTTTTATAAATGTTGGAGCTACTGCACTTTAAGGTAGTCACTTACAAGGTTATAAGTCGAAGTTAGAAAAATGCCAGAATTTTAAATTTGTCCATAAAAAGTGATGTTCTTCAAAGTTGTTCGCCGTGATCTCAGGAATTCGATGAGCTATCTTTTAGCCCAATTGGATTTAAATTGATCGAGATATGGCCTTAAAATAAAAAAATACGGGAAAAACACATTTAAGGCCATATCTCGGTCAATTTAAATCCGGTTGGGCTGAGAGATAACTCATTGAATTCCTGAGATCACGGCAAACAACTTTGTAGAATATCACTTTTCACGAAAAATCTAAAATTTTGGTATTTTTCTTCGATTTTTGATCCTGTAAGTGACTACCTTAAAGTGCAGTAGCCTCTAAGTACTTACAAAATTTTGAACAATTTATACAACAAAATTAATTTTATTGATTGATCCAAACTTATCGTCATCCACCATTTCCTCATCACCGAGTGTTCCACCAATCCCTTTTTGAGCATACCAAATTTGATCAATCGCTTCGTTTATTTCTTCTTCAAGTTTTTGCACTACAAAATCCGACAAATCTTGCTCTGGAGCATTCTTAATCGCTTGAATCAACTTCTCGAATTGTTTCTGCAAAAATGGGATGAATTTTTCGATGGCACGGAAAAATTCTTCATCAAATGCATCATCATTTCCATTTTTACAGAATTTGATAAACTTATGGATGATTACTCCAGTAGGTTTTTTGAGGTCGCCTAAAAAATTATTTGCTATTTTTAAGCAAAAAATTTACCTGTAAGTATTGGGGCAAAATCAGGGCGCAATTCTGCCAATTTTTGAAGATCCTCATCGGGAATTTCCAAAAGTTGTTGGAAAAATGGCAAGAATTCTGCTCGTAATTTTGCATTATCATGTTCAAAACCGATCTTCTTCAAACCGCGATATAGCTAAAAGTACCGGGAGCATAGCGCTAATGCGCTCGGAGGGGATAATAAGAGATGAATATGAAGACTCCCGAGTGTTTCCTTTCTTCAAGTGAGTGACGTGTAAATATGCGAATTTTACAGGATCAGCAAGGGTGCTCATACCTCGTTGGTGCGCGCAAAAAACACTGTAAGCAGCAAGTAAGACGTTGGCGCGCCAGTGTAAAAAACACTGTAAGCCGTTGGCACAAACCGACGTTGACACGCGACAACGCGTTGACGCACGCTAACAATTTCATTGCTCGCCAACGCAGTTTTGGCACAAAAAATATCGTTTGCAAGATTTTGTGGAATTTTGCATGTAGACATTTGCGCAAGAAAAATCGTTGGCATGCAATAAAAATCGTCGGCGCGCGAGAAAAGGTGTTGGCGCGTGTGAAAAAGCTGATGGCACACGAGAAAATGCCGTTGGTGCATCAAAAAATGTCGGATTTTGTGCAAAAATTGTCGAAAAATGCAAATTTTCACAAAATCTTGGGCTCTAATCAGTGTTTATTTTTGTACAAAATAAGCGCTTCTTATTTTGTACAAAATCAATTTAACACGCTTTTGTACAAAATAAGAAGCGCTTATTTTGTACAAAAATAAACACTGGCTCTAATGCACTTTAGGCGTTTCATCGATTTTTAGGCGTCCGATCGATGGAACGCCTAAAGTGCATTAGATTCAAATCTTGCAAGGAAACTATGTTTTTGTGCAAAAACGCGTTGGCGCACGTTAAAAATTGTCGAAGCGCGAGAAAAAGCGTTAGCGCGTGTGAAAAAACTGAACAAACCCAATAATCGAAAGCTTTTCCCCTTGAGGGACCAAAGTGTCTTTCTTTTTTTTGAGATTTTACCCTCCTAGGGGTACCTTCTGTGATCAAAAGTTCTCCAAATCGGCTGAAATTTGGTATCCAAAGGTTTTTCTACATGGGGAACACGAATCCGAAGGAATTTTTTGATCTTGATCACGAGAAGGCACCCCTACGAGGGTAAAACCCCAAAAAGGTCTGTTTTTGTAAGACATTTTTGACCATATTCCCGAGGTCTAGGAAAAAAATAACGTCAGATTCTTGTTCGACGCATAGAAAAACCCTAGAAATGTCGAAAATTTCGCCAAAAATCAATTTCTATAGTAAATATCAACATTAAAAAAGTGATCACGAACTTTTAACGCACCCTGTATATGTATTCAGTCAAAATTCTGATTCAAAAACCATTTGGATCACAATCTACCTTTCTCGTATTCAAAAATTACTTTCTTTATAGCATCCTGGATTGATGCAGGCAATTTTTCAACTTCATTGCGAATCTTGTTGATGGCTTCTTTGAGCTTTTGAATATGTAAAGCATGCAATTTTTGAATTTGTTTGGTTGAATTAGGACATAAGATTTTTATAAAGTTGAGAGCTTCATCAGTTTTATATTTTTGGTCTTTGAAAATATTTGTGTAGATGATATTTTGGGCTTGGTTGATGCAATTTCTTTCCGATTTTGGGAGCTAAAATTTGCAAAAATGGAACAATTTAAAAAATTCTAACTTACACTATACCATTCCTCAAGAATTTCTTTGTCACCAAATGCTAAAATTTTAATTTTACGCACATTTCAACTATAAAAATTCTCATACCTTTAACAAAATGGATTAAACCCTTTTTGAACTCTTCCTTATTAAAATTTGGTTCAAACAAATCATGAATCGCTTGCTTAAGACCTTCCAGCTTGTCAGGGTCCATCTTTTTAGGCCTCACATTTCTAAGTGTGTAAAATGGCTTAGCATCAAATTCAAACACAAATGCAGCCAAAAATAACACCAAAACCACAAAATGTTTCATTTTAGAGTAGTGAATCAAGGCTGTTAATTAAATCCTACACGGGTAAACATTCTATAGTTTTCTTGGAGTTCCTTATCACCTGATAAATTCGTGTGCTTATTTACAAATTTCTTAATTGTTTACCATGATGTGCTTGGTAAATGTAAATTTGTTCGGTTGAATTAGGAGTTCGATTGAATTAGAAATAGCTTGAAATTTGGATAAATTTTTATTTTTAGTATAAAATGCAAGATAACAATGCAAAACAAGTTGTTTAATCAAAATTTATGCTTGTTTATAAAAAATGTGCTAAATTTGTGTTCTGAGAAAATTTTCAAAAAGTAGGAGAAAAAATATAAAAAAATACCGGGCCAATTGAACCACAGCATGACAAAGTCTGACTCAAAATGGGAAAAAGCGCGAATTTTTCGCCATTGCAAATCAAGCAAAATGACCCATTTAAAAAAAACACAGAAAACTTGATAGCACAAACTTGGAAATATTAAAATAATATTTAATAATGCATAAAAAAATCATTCTTAGCATGTTTTAAAACGAATTTTGCATTTTCCCACTTTTGGACACAGTTTGTCACGCTGTGGAACGGGTCCGGCGATAACACCATCAACTTGCTACTTTCTGATTTTGACGAAACCAAAAAGTTTTGTCAAAATCAGAGGGTAGCAAGTTGCTACTCTCTGATAAAAAAGGAATCGTTTGAGAAAAAAAAGAATCGTTTGATCTCAATTGATTCTTTATACCCGACTTGATTATAAAATTTTTTTTGGAATTTTCTCCCCATAGGGCTTTCCCGAGGAGGTACAGGCGTTTTTTTATAATCAAGTTTTTTATAATCAAGTCGGATATGAAGAATCGTTTGAGACCGGTTTCGTCAAAATCGGAGGGTAGCAAGTTGATAGTATTACTTGTAAGTAAACATTTTATGCACTTTTCTTGATTTTAGCTCCAATATACCGATCCCTTCCCTGAATCAGGGTCAAGGAAACGTTTCCAAGCTTCGAGAGTGCACGCAATGTACATCAAATTACCCTCGCGGGGTTATTTTATGCAAAAAAATTCCGGCCTCAGATTTTCAACAATTTGAACACTATGATTTATTTACATACTTGTCGAATACCCTATCCAGAAGTTGTACTGCACTCGAGAACTTTGATCAATTGTTCGAGCAACATGTTATTCTACCTTTCCGTTCTTTTTTTATTGGACTTTGTGCATAGCACATTTTTGCAGCCAATATGTGCTCAATTTTTTGCTTTTTCCAAAAATTTTGTGTTTGTGTTTTTAAATAAAATGTGTTCAAGTTTTATTCGAAAAAATATAAGTAAAAAATATCACATTTATTTTCCAGCAAAACGGCTGCATTCACAACCGCGCGGATATCTGCACGTTTTTCCATTTGTTTTTCCAATACATGCCCAATAAGCACCACAAGAAATAGTGCATCCAAGATCGACTTTTCCCCAATCCTATTTTTAAGTTTTAAGTGAATTAAAAAATTTTCTTACTATAAATCTTTTTGCAATTTGATGCATTTCTTCAAAAGATGTTTTTTCTTCAGAGCAAAAAACGGAAACTACCATTGCTAGAGCCAAAAATATGACAGCTTTCATTTTTCTAAAAAAATGAAAATTTTCTATATAAACACTGGGACATTTCTTCAAAATTCCGGAATATTCTATTATTTTGAGTTTTACTAAACAACTTTTAAAAAAACTTTTGAAAAAAAGTTGTCTGGTCATGGAATATACAAGATTTAGTTTTTTGAGGAAAAGTCAAATCGACTCAGGTAGAATTTGAACCCGAGACCATTAGACTCGAATCCGGGAGCACTACTATTAAGCCAAATTTACGTTAAATTCGTATTTTTAATTCTGCCTATAGTTTTTCACAACTTTTTTTCTTTTTATAAATAACAACTTTTTTCAAAAATTTTTTTTGTATTGTTCAGCATAACTAAAAATATTAGAATATCCCAGTATTTTGAAGAAGTATTCCCATATTAAACCATATATAACATATACAGATTGACTAAAAACCGTACTTTTGCGAATTTTCGAGCAATTTTTTGCAAAAAAATTTTAATTTTTTTTCAAAATGACCCTATGGGGGATTTTCTATGTGAGAAATCGTTTGCGTGCATTGAAAAATCTTGAAAACGTTTTTCTGGCCATGAAAGCGCAGAAAAAACCAAAAATTTTCGTTTCTTTTTCAAATTTTCTGCGATTTCATGATTAGGGAAGAATTTTCTGAATTTTTCAATACGCTCAAACGATTTCTCACATACAAAACCCCCATAAGGTCATTTTCGAAAAAATTAACAAAAAATTGCTCGAGTTTATATGCTCGAGACTTCGCAAAAGTACGATTTTTTATTAGCCATCCTGTGGTACGTGTCAAGAGAAGAGTCACAAAAAGTATCTTTACTTTTATAAAGACAAAATATTAGAATCAAAGAATTAAACTGGATACCTTATGTCATATATAACTCTTTATATACTAGGTAATGTATGCACATCTTGACAAGTGGTCAATATTTTTCATCGTTTAAATATTAGATTTCAAAAATATTAGCTAATTTGTACCATTGTTTATTAAGGCATGAATATTTGAACAGCAGTTAACACTGAATGTTACAATTTTAAACACTATCTTATATACAGAATGTACCAGCTAAGTGTGCACACCGATGATTTGATCTTATTTTTGGAGCCCTTGCAAATTTTTTGATGCGGTTTTTAAAGTTAGGTAGGTGTGTTGAACGAGGTGAAGTACTTGAGCACTTGAAGTTCATAATGGGAAAAGTACCTCCAGAAAATCCGACCCGGACAAAAACAAAGAGTATTTTGGATAGGCAAGGGCTAAAAATTTGGGTAAAAATTTTCGCTCACACACATTTTCCTGGGGAGCCATGGCTAAAATATTGAATTTTTGACCTATAAAAAATCCGAGGTTTTTTGCGTATTTTCAATTTTTCTTAAAAGTTTGACATAAAGACATCAAAATAATATTTGTAGCTCATGTTTCAAGGAATCTAGTGAACCCAAGATCATCAAATTTGGATTTAACCTCGCTGAGTTATATGCATTACAAAAAAGGGTAAAATTCGGCAAAAGTCGAAAATTGGGTACCCTGTATCTCGGCAGAGCTAGACTTTTGCGCTAAAATTCTTTCATTTTTTCCAATATATACTTCAAGTATACTTCAAGATTGTTGTAGTTTTAAAAAATTTTGAGACACTTTTTTCTAGGTCCCCATAGAACTCGATTCTTAGGGATAACGCGTTTTAAAAATGTTTTAAAAAATTTAGGATTAAAAAATTTATTTTTTTAATATTTACAAATTGCACACCTTTTTTTTACATGGGCATTATTTTGTTATTGCTTTGCTTTTTTTTGGCCAATTGTGAAACTTCTAGCAAATGGAAAGGTTCCAACATAAAAGCTGCTTTTCTAATCTTCTTCTGCCGCTCAATAATTTTCCAATGCCAATTAAAATAGATTTCAAAACCAAGTGCGACTACAGCTAAAGCAAATCCAAACAATGCAATTAAAAATATTGCAAAACTTGCATAGAGATCTAAAACAAGCATTTCTAAAAAATAAAAAAATCTTACCTAAAGGCCTCAATGCATCAGGTAGTTTTTCTTCAACCATACAAGATTTATTTTCAAAGCCCATAAGAAAACCATTCATAAAGTATTTATTAAAAGTACGTTCAATAAAGCCACCATTTTCGTAGATTGCTTTATTCAATGCCGGTAAGAAAGAGCTATTCATTTGGAACATAAACATTGCCTAAAAAATTAGAACTCTTATTAACACCAGAATACTCCTTCAAATTTCCAGTATATTCTGTTATTTAAAGCTATTCTGAGCAACATTCAAAAACATTTTTTTGAAAAAAAAGTTGTCTTACCATGGGGTATACCAGCTTTTTTTGCAGGCAAAATCAAATCGACTCAAGTGAGATTCAAATTCGAGATCCTTAAACTCGAATTCTGGAGCACTACCACTGAGCCAAGTTCACGATGAGAATCGTATTTTTTAATTTTGCTTATAATTTAACATGAATTTTTTGAATATTACTCAGAACAGCTTAAAATAACAGAATATACCGGAAATTTGACGGAGTATTCTCGTGTTAAAAAATGACTATTGATTTTTTTGTTAAAAAATGGCTATTGATTTTGATTAGCCTAGACAGAGATATGCCATACCTGTATTTGAGGCAGCCCTTCCGACACATAAATCAAGTTACATTTTTCTTTACTCATTTGCATGGCCAAACTATCTTGTTGTATAGGATAAATATATCCTCCTTGGTCCACATAATTTAAAGCTTCTGCGACAGAGCCTACCACAACAACTGGATTATTTTTAATAGCAGCTCTTAGATTTAGAAAATGGCTGTCGTTTGAATTTCTGAGGTCATCGAAATACCTAAATTAAGTAATAAATTTTTTATTATAGAAATTCGGAGATACAGATAACTCTCTAGCTAAAATGAAATTGAAAATTATCTATCAAGATCCTGCTACCAAAAACCAAAAAATTATATCTTTTCTCATAAAAATTTGTTAAAATTAAAGGTTTTCTACCATTTTGGACAAATTTTTGCACTTTTTTTCTTAAAGAACCAGTCCAGTCAGTTACAATCATATGAAAAATGATATATTCGGAAAGATCATGAAAAATAGAGCATTTTTTGTTTTTACGACATTGTCTGAATCGTTGTAGTTTTCGAGATAATTTCGTTTGAAATTTTGAATTTGTTACAAGCTCTTCGTTGTAATAATCAAACTTTTTTGAATTTTTTGCTTTAAATCATGAAAAAACAGCATCAACCGACAGGGAGTTTTATGCTGAACAACTTTGCTAATTTAAGTTTGCGTAAAAATTATTCTCTCCAATCAAAAATGCAGAATAAGTTTCAATTTTTAAATTTTTGTATATGGAAACGAAAATTCTGCATAAATTTAAACTTATTTTGCATTTTTGATCGGAGAAAATAATATTTTACGCAAACTTCAATTAGCAAAGTTGTTCAGCATAAAATTCCCTGTCGGTTGATGCTGTTTTTTTCATGATTTTAAAGCAAAAAATTCAAAAAAGTTTGTGTATTACAACGATAATATGTACACGAATTCATATTTTCAAATGCATTTATCTTGATGGGGAAAACGATTCAGATGATGCCGTAAAAACAAAAAATGCTCAATTTTTCATGATCTTTCCTAATATATAATTTTTCATATGATTGTAACTTATTGGACTGGTCAATCTAATCATTAGAATTGCTTACCAATTTCCTATATAATTAGTTATAAGTTTATATTTTCCACTTGCTATAAGCCTTATCATGTCATCAGCATTATTAAAAGAAGTTGAATTATTTGAGTTTAGCAATGAGGTAAGTAATAATCCGGTATACAGGTCTAGGATAAGCTTTACTTGAAGTAATTGAAAAATAATCAGATTTATTTTTCCTATAAATAAATTTTCTTGTTATCTTGATATATACAAGGCGACCAAAAAACCACACTTCTGCGATTTTTCGAGCAATTTTTGCCAAAAAAATTTTTTCAAAATGACCCTGTGGGGGGAGGGGTCTATGCGAGGAATTGTTTGAGCGCATTGAAAAATCTTCAAAACGCTTCCTTGACCATGAAATATTTAAAAAAATCAGAATTTTTCGTTTTTTTTTTAATTTTTAACGATTTCATGGCTAAGGAAGCGTTTTGAAGATTTTTCAATGCGCACAACGATTCCTCGCATAGAAACCCCCTGCCCCCCCCCCAGAGGATCATTTTGAAAAAAATTTTTTAGCAAAATATTGCTCGAAAAATCGCAAAAGTGCGGTTTTTTTGGCCACCCTGTAAAAAGATAAAAAATACCTCCTATGGTATGAAAATGTTCATAATGGTCAGATTTTTCTTTGTCCAGTTGCATACGAAGCACATTCCACATAATCTAGAAACTCTCATTCTTATGTTGTTTGAATTTTTACACGGAAAAATCTATGTACTATTGGGTCGTTAGGAAAGTTTTAAGCTTTTGAAAATTCCATCTAACCATTATTTCATGTAATCTTTCTGAAAATCAACTTTCTAGGGTAATTTTGTGCGAGGAATCATTTGCGCGCATTTTCAAACAATGAAAATTTTTGCCTGACCCTGATTCAGGTAATTTTTGCTTTAATACATCGCATTTTTCCTGATTCAGGGCCAGAGAAGGTATTTTTGTCTAAAAATTATTTTCCTAGAGTAATTTTATAAATTTTTGCACCCTCCGTCGCAAAATTCTATACATAAGAATAAAATCTTCCCACACTTTTGTTATTTCTATTTTACCTCATAAGGATCAAAATGTTTTCGGCGAAACATTTTTAACTCAAGTTTAGCAACAGCGACAAAGTAACCAAGTTCAATAAAAAAAATTGCTAATATGGCTAGCCATGTCCATAATCGATATGGCGTAAAAACGCTCCAAAGTCCTGGACCTTGATTTTCTAAGCTTTTTACAGCATAAACTGGTTGAACCTAAAACTGAACGATTATTTTTGGAAGGTAATTTTACAGCCGGTAAGGAACAAGTGATTTTTTATAAGTTGAGTTTCAAATTTTTTTAAGCAGCACTCCAGGTGGAATTTTCAAAAAAATCCACAATGGTGCATGTCTGTTTTTACAGTAAATTATGAATCGTTGTCGTCGTCGAAATAATCGCGTATGCAGTTGCCGAAAAATTAAATCTGTGTATTACAACGAAATCATGAACATTAATATAATAAGGCAGAAATAATTAACCTGATTCAGTAAAGGTTGTGTATTGAAACGATTTATCGGGCATAGGGACCTTTGACACGACCCATTTATCCGATTTTGAACGATTCTTGCAAAGCAGACTATTTAATTGCCTGATTTGCAAGAATTGTTTCATTAATCATTCAAAATAATATCAAATGGGTGGCGTCAAAAGTCCTTTATCGTTTTCGTTTCGAGAAACAACTTTTATTGAATCTGGGTAACTATTTATACTTGATTATTATCGCGTTCATGTTTTCGTTTTAATAAACAAATTTCAAAAATCGCGAAATTCAAAAGCAATTATCTCGAAGTCGTTAACGATTCAGAATTTACAGTAAGAACAAAAATGCTCCAGTTTTCATGAACTTTCCGAATAACTATAAATTATGACAACTTTTTTCCAAATGGAGTGGCCCTTTAAAGTCCGTCTACTTCCAACTTTTGGCTACACTATCGTCTTTTGCTAAAACTTACATTATAAGTAGGGTATGATGGAGAAAAATATTGACCTCTTGTTGCTGTTAATTGGTAC
>JAQGBS010004201.1:0-10567 GCA_034698545.1 Acrobeloides obliquus
AAATCAAACATTTTCGGATTTTTATGAGAAAGCCGTCGATTCTTAGGTTTTTCTAGGCGGGGAATCGATTGCGCGCACTCCTGAAGCGTGAAAACGCTTGCTTCACCTTGTTTTTGCAAAAATATTGATTTTTGGGAGGCCCAAAACCCTATATAGGTTATATCGTGATAATAAATATTTTGTTCGAGATTGGCCGCAATTTGGACCCCCCTCAAAATCGATATCTCCGCGAAAACAAGATGAAGCAAGATTTTCACACTTCGGGAGTGTGCACAATCAATTCCCCGCTTAGAAAAACCTAAGAATCGATGGTTTTCTCATAAAAATCCGAAAATGTTTAAATTTCGCTTCAATACACCAATTCCTTCCCTGAATCAGAGTCAAGGAAGCGTTTTCACGCTTCAAGAGTGCGCGCAATCGATTCCTTATATGATTTTACCCTTATATAGGACATATTAAAAAAAATTTTTTGGAGAATGACCCCAAATGGTTCCCCCTTAAGATGCCAAATTTTTGCCAAAATGGCAAAATGCTGATTTTTCAGTATCAAATCTAATTTTTAAGATGCGAAATTTGGTCAAATTTATAAGTATAATGAAAAATTAGCATTTTGCTGATTTTTGATCTAAAATCCGATTTTTAAGCTAGATTTGTTGATTTTGAAAAAATGTTCTTGGCATCCCTGCCATACTTGGGCAAAGGGGGGGGGGGTACTATACCCCCCGCCTTAATTCGTCGTATCGGGGGAAAAATTAATGAACCAATTTTTATTTTGACGGCGAATACGTCCAAAACATATATACGAATCCGTATTTTCAATTCGTAGGGTCCAAAAAAATTTGTATACGAATTCGTATTTCGACTTTTTCGCCTGTCGACGTTTTTTTGATCGACAGTAACCTTTGAGACCAAATTCGTATTTTGGGGCCTAGTACCCCTGTTTGCCCATGTATGATCCCTGCTAGTACATATAGAAAAAATATAGATAGCAAAAAATTTACCAAACTTTTATTATGGTTTGACAAAAAGACAATAAATAAAAAATATGCGATGTGCAAATTAATAAAAGACTTAATCTAAATTCCTTTGGAGATACAGTCCAGAGATATAATCCAAATGCTAAAAAAATAAAATCCCTACTTTGATGCTTTTTCTAGATGAAAATTATACCTTTTGTGAAAATTGACAAAGCAGTAAAACATTTATTATTATAATACATCCTTGTCATTAATGTCCTTAAAATCAAATAGCATACTGGGATAGGAAAAATAAAAGCATCTTTGTTTCGAAAACCATCTGTAATCAAATATACAATTAGCACTAATGCAAAATAAAATATTCCAATTTTCACATGCTTATACATTTAATACAATAAAAACGGTTGTATGCCATATACCACTTCAGTAGCAAACTACAATTTAAAATAACATAGGTTGTTTTTCGGGAAATCACGAGCTCAGGATTTTGAAGAAAAAAGTTTTTTTTCAAAATACTACTTCTCCGCCAAGTTAACAGATTTTTGAGAAATTTTTTCGCAAAAATGAAAAAGAAATCTAGCTCTACAACACCAAGTGTCCGATTTTGCAAATTTTGTTGTTTTCATGAATAAAATGTTGGTGTTTTAGAGCTAGATTTCCTCTTCATTTTTTGCAAAAAAATTTCTCAAAAATCTGTTAATTTGGCGGAGGAGTAGCATTTTGAAAAGTACGTATTTTTGAAAAAAACATAATTTTCCATTTTTTAGAAAATCGGATTTTCGAACAAATATATATTTTTTCAAATAACCTTTTTCAATTTTCTAAAAAATGGAAGCGTTTTTACGCAAAAATAACATCGCCGACATGTTTCCCGCATAAAATTACCCCTAATAGGGTCATTTTTGAAAAAATTTCAAAAAATAAAATTTTTTGATTTTAGACCACGTTCAAGGGATTGGGGGCACTTGCGCATTTACATTTGCGAATGAAACATTGCGCACCTACATTTTCGCATGTGCTCTTGCGCATGTACATTTGCGCATGGGCATTGGCGCATGCATATTTGTGCTTGCACCATTTGCGCATGCAACATTTGTGCATGCACAAATGCGTATGATTTTTGTTGGCTCACCTTGTAATTATCCCCCAAAAATGCCAAAAAGTTTACATGTGCAAAAGTGAATGCGCAAATGTAAATGCGCAAACGTGCGTGCGTAACTGTTAAATACGCAAATGTGGGTGTTTCATACGCAAATGCCGCTGGGTGAGAGACTTTTGCACACCGACATTTGCGCACCGGACAATTGCGCACCAGACATTTGCGTCCCGAATTTTATAAAATTTCTGCCTAAAAACAAGTTCAAATTATTGTAAGAAAACCGGTGTAAAAGTTAGCTCATGCTTCATTGTGCAAATGCGCAAATGTTGGTGCACAAATGTCGATGCGCAAATGTCCGGTGCGCAAAAGTCGGTGCGCAAATGTCTGGTGCGCAAATGTCCGGTGCGCAAATGTCCGGTGCGCAAAAGTCGGTGCGCAAATGTCGGTGCGCAAAAGTCTCTCGCCAACTCCGTTCAAGGGGGTGTAAGAGCCGAAGTAGCTCCGAAGCTTAGAAAACAAATTGTATCCCGATTTAAAAAGTTAGTAATTAGTTTTACAAACAATAATATAAAATAATCTAGTAAAAACACCGGGTATAGTAAAACTAAAATGTGCATGAAATCATACTTGTAAGTAAGTGCAAAAGTTCAAGTTATATACCTTCAAAACAACATAAAATGTTATTATCTAAAATACCAAAAATAACATCATAAATAAAATTTTATTAGTTTAGTTATGAAGAAATAGATCTTGATATCAATCAACAAAGATCGTTTTATTTGATATCAACTGTTCGAATGACGACTAAAAAATTAGTTATTTTTGAAGATCTAATTACAGCACTATAAATTTTGCCACGAATCTCGCCAAGCTAACTTTTGCATGCAACTTTCGCCACAAAATTTTCGCCACATAACTTTCGCCACATAAATTTGGCTACTTTTGTGCCAATAAACATTTAACCTGTCTCTTCCGAGAATCGATTTTTGTAGTCTTATGATGATTTTTTGTTTATTCATAATTTAACTTGCGCAACAATGTTTTTATTTTGCCCAAAATCTTTATTAGAGTGTGAGCACTAAAAATGCCTAAATTTAGGATAGTCGGCGCTAGGGGGTACGTCCTATTTTTAGGATGGGCGGAAAAGACGGGTTAATTTCATATCCCTGGACTCAAGATGGGCATAAGGGTATATCAAAAAATTTTTCCCTACGCTACCCGTCTAAAAAGTCTTCCTAAGCTTTCCCTAAAAAATTTTCCTTACACTATCCACTAAAAAAATTTTTAGATTAGACACAAATTAGAAAAATTACGCTACTTTTATGAATAATGTAGAGTTGATCTACGCTACCCTATTTTAGGGATAGCCTAGCCCATTTTTATACTTTTTTCTCTCACGTACCTGACCCGCCTATCCCTACCTGACCCGCCTATGACATACACTACCCTAAGGTATAGCAAGATATATAGTCGGCGTCAATCCTCGTTGTTTACGGACGAGCGATTGCGAAATCTGCATGTTTGAATTCACGATTTATTGAAACGAATTGCCTGCGTGCTTCCAAGTGATTGTATTGTAATCGGGGAAAAACCGATGGGAAAATATAAATGACCCTTTATCTTGTTGTTACTTAAAAATATAATTTTTCCCTTTAGAGTTGAAGAAATAGATCTGGATCATTAATAAAATAATAAAACAGAGTCGTTTTATTTGATCTCTACTGTTTTGTTGACGATTAAAATTTAAGTTATTTTTAAAGATCAAATGACTAATTAACTAATACATGCAAAGTAAAATAATCAAGTTTCAAAACATCTCAACAATCTCGTGTTACTGTATCATTTGATAGTATATTTATATCTTACATGTTTTCCTCGAAATCACTCATGTGAACTCTATCACATTAGTACTCTAGGTCATTATTTTTTTTTTGATGTTATAGTAGAAACTTTTCGGATGCCCAATAATCTAATTTGAGTTAGCCAGCCATTTAGACTGGCTCATTACCTTTAACAAAATCACAAAATGCTTTTGTTCATACCCTAAATGCTCTATTTAGATTTATTTTCAATGATGTATAAACTATTACTAATTATATGGTTGTTTATGGTTATTTACTTAATGCCCGATGTAGAATCTAAATTATATTCGCTTTTTAATTACTATTATTATTACCCAACGCTTCATCACAAATGTGATATGGGGCATTATTTGAAGTGGGGATGTCATGAACCCTATACAACAGGTCGTGCCTAAAAATTTATAATTGGACCCCTTATAACTAAATTTTTATAGAAAAAAATCATAATTAAATTTTTACAAATCAAATTTTATAAAAAAATGTTATAACTAAATTTTTACAAATATTTTTTACAATAAATAAATTTTTATAACAGAATTTACTGTTATTTATGTGCCCATTTTATATGTACAATAAAACAGTTGAAATTAACCTGCGGGTACATGGAGTATATAGTCCGCATGACAACAATTTTTGGGCCAACATTTGGGCCAACTGGTAATTAATGAAGCCATAATCATAAAATTCCAGACATGGTTATGAATATAAATTTTATCTATAGCTGTTTCTTTAAATTAACCATTTCATTGAATTTATGACAATTCCTGGGACTCGAATTTTGCAAAAAACGCATTTTTTTGATCACTTTTTCTATAACATGACTCCTTCATACCCCATATAAAAGTTGCAGCCTGCATTCCCAGCTTTTCAATGTACCTAGATCATCGAAAACGGATTTAACCGTTAAGAGTTATGCTCAAAATATAAAAGACTAAAAATCGTTAAAAAGCATAACATTCCAAAGGGCGAAAGAAGTAATTAATGAAGTCATAATCATAAAATTCCATCAGAATCGTGTTCCCCATGTCCAAAAACCCCCGAGTACAAAAAAGTAGCCGATTTTGAGAACTTTTTGAAAAATTGGGTTTTTGGACCTCCCTTCAGAGCCAAAAAATATTTTTGAGGGTTCGAAATGCGGGTCCTAGATTTGGCCCAGGACTAAGTCTAAAACAAAATAGAAATGCTATAGATAATTTTTAGGGCCAATCGGAAGCTCTCGTGGGAATAAAGTTTAGAGCCATTTGAGGTTAAAAATAACCATTTTAAAGGTCAATCGCATTCTTTTCGTTATAAATGGGAAACTTGATTATTTATTGTCAAAATTTGCCAACATATGTGCATATGTTTTAAAGTTTATGGTTTTCCTCTTCTCATACGTAATGGTCTTTATTCACAAATGTATAAACAGTTTTAAAAATGCATTGTAAATTTTACAATACAATTTGAGATTTGGTCATTTTTTGTAAATAATTTATTTTTTTTATGTGCATAAAAAAACCGGGCGACCGAGCGCCTTCGATGCTCAAGGGATCATTCCAAAAATTTTTTGCGTGTTTTAATTCAATCTTTTCCGAATTTTTTTTCAAATTTTGTCTATTTTTTCAATCTCTTTCGATTTTTGTCTAATTTTTTCCATTTTTTTCTAATTTTTTCAATTTCTATCCAATTTTTAGTTTTTTTCAAATAAATCGATTTTTTTTCAAAAGAACATTTATTGAAAAAGCAATAATATTTCGGCGAAGGCGGGAATCGAACCTGCGCCTTTCCGACTGCAAAGCAACTGTCCATGAAGGCAACGGGTTTTCATTTCTGGCCAAATACCTAAGTTGAAAAGGCAAAAATGAAAAATTGAATTTTTAATTTTTTCCAGAGGGGGTACTCCCATGATTTTGATTTTGTTTTTCCTCTCTCACCGAGCTCTTTCCAAAAATCTAAATCGTCACGGGATTGGGCTTAAGGTTACAAAATTCGGTAACACAAACAGACAGACTTTAGAAAAAAATATTACATGCCGTAAAAACAAAAAATGCTCCATTTTTCATAATCTTTCCGAATATACCATTTTTTCATATGATTGTAACTTACTGGACTGGTCTTTTAAACAAATGTTTTCTTCCTTTGGTAGTTTTGTAATATATTAATTCATCCATATTTTCTATTCTTCTTTCTTTCTAGGTCATTTAAATAAAACGTTAAGACCAAAAGTTATTACGTCAGCAAGAGATGAACTTTAAAGTTTACTGGTGAGCGTAAATCATATATTCGTATTTTAGTAAATTGTGAAGCAAACAATTTAAAATGTCCCCTGTCAGACAGAGATCATGAGTTCACTGGTGAGCGTAAATCATACATCAAATATTACATATTTTAGAAAATAGTTACGCAAAAATAAATGTTCCTCACCTACTGGAAGGCAATGATTATTTTTCAGGGCTACGCACGCGCTACGTTTCTATACACTTTCCATAGTCGGTGGACTTCAGGAAAGTTTTCTGGTTAAGTTTGAAGGAGTATGCCTATACATTTTTATGCCTGTGGGATCCCCCAAATTTTCACAAAAATTCGTCTATCTCAGCAAGAGAATTCCAGTACCTCCTAATTTTTGCATATGTTAAACCTCTCAACTAGCTCAACAAAACTAAATAATAAAAAATTCAAAATTTCAGTCTGTTGGGGTCCATTCGAGCCCTTGAAGATGGTGGTGCTGAAGGAGGTTAAAAATTGAAAATTCTTTAGATTAGTGAGATTTGCCATAATTTATATATGTATTCGAAAATTCATGAAAAATGGAGCATTTTTTGTTTTTACAGTAAATTCTGAATCGTTATAGTTGTCGAGATAATCTCGTTTGAAGTTGACGATTTTTGAATTGCGATTTTGAATTTGAATTTTCCACCACTTCCTGATTTTCAGGGATTGGCGGGAATTTAAACATTTTTAAAACTCAAAATCGCAATTTAAAGGCCTCGGCTTATCTTTTAATGTCTTAAAAAACCGCGGTCCCGGCCGGTCCATCGCACTCCTGTCCCCACTAAACCTAAAATTTATTAGAAAAAAGTATAAATTATAAAGAAAAAAAGAGAACTTTCATCTTGGTACTATATATATGAAGATGTATTACTATGAAGAAATTGAGCCATTTGAAAATATTCGTAAGATAAATTCCGCTTCTTCATTTGGTTCCAAAGTCGATGGAAGAATAATATACTTACCGGCATTTGTCTCAAATCTACCAGTGATCTAAAAAATCTATATATATATTTGTTTTAAGTCTATAAAACCTCTCGCCGGTTAGTGAACTTGTATTTACTATTAATACACTTTGCATTCTCGAAATCAATCTTTGTGCTTGAAACTTGGTGGTAAATTGAAAATCCTATGTCAAGGTTCTTCAATCCTTCTTTTCTTAATCCCCTTCTATACTTTTGCATTAAAGCCACGATCATCGTACTTGTCCCGTTTGCTTTTAAATTGAGAGGATATTGAGGATTCATGGGAAATGTTTCTAAAGGTTTAATTAATGAAAAAATTTTCTTGAGTGAGAGACAGAGTTCTCAGATTTGAAACTTCGCATAATCAATCGGTTCAAAGTTGGATGTAATAAGTAACGAATTTTCAAAAAGTTTCTTCACAAACCCACTGCTAAGTTCAGCAGGGGGTTTGTGAAGAAACTTTTTGAAAATTCGTTACGTTGACGATCTAACATGAACCCTATTAATAATGCAAATTTCAAAATCTGAGATCCCTGGTGGGTGAGATTTTCCTTCCAATGTCCCATAGAATCTGGGTGTCAGAGCCTGCAACAACTCCGACATCTAGACCAAATCTTCGTGACCGAGGCGGGACTATTGGCTTACCGTCCCAGTGCTCTACCACTGAACTATAAAGTAACATGAACGAATTCACATATGACTAGGAGTATAGAACAGTGGTCAAGAGCGACCCGAGCCAGACATGGTCCGAGGCCCAGCTCGGATTTTGGGGCTGAAACAGGATTGGCTCGGGCCAATGATCGACCTTCTTCACCCTTACTTATGAGTTATTATACCGAGATACTTGCTACACCCTCCTGCTGTAGAACCTCGTATCCATGCTCCTTCAAAAACAACCATATCCCATGGTTTATATGGTGCTTCAACTTCAGTCATTTGGAAAGTTTCTTTTATTACATCCGGTCCTAGATGGCAAACGTAGATTTCTTTGAAATTTGCCAACAAATCATCAAAAGCCATCCAAAATTCGCCATCTTGAGCAACAACAGCGTCCATTTCTCCTTTAATGTTTTTTGGAACAGAGTGCCATTCTGGAGACTCGTCTGACCAAGGGCCTTTCCATTCTTGTTTACCCCAAGGGTTATGTATGCGTAGTAAAGTTGTTTGTCCTTTGGGTCCGTTAACCATACGTATACCAGTTATGTTGTAAGCATGGCCCTAGAAAATCTATTTATAAAAGCATGCCCATCATAGACGTAGTTGGCCACCAGGAATTTGGGCGCTGGGGTCGAGAGGGCTTTTAAGCCAAAGCTCCTAGATCTCCCAAGGAGCCTGGTTCCACTAGGGTGCCGTGCCTAGGAGTTCAGATCCCAAGAGACCTGGGTCTTTTGGGGTTTCTCTTTCTCTTACTTGAACTAGCCCAGTTGACAATTTGTTTTCATACGAAGCAGGATCTGCATCAATCAAACAACCGAATATTGATCCCATTTCCAATCCTCTCATAATAATATGCCATAATACTTCTGACTGCTCTTCTTCCAGTTTCATTCTCTCCGCTAAGCCGCCAGTCATGTCTTCTAATGCTTCGGATGTCTGACCACTTTTTAAAGCCTCATACGAACCATATAGTTTTGCATATGCCTTTTCAAGAAGAGCACTCCAAAATTCGTTGTGCTTACGAGAATGCATATAAATTAGCTGGCCATTATGGGTTGGTAGACGATCATCGATTACAACATCGACCCATTTTCCATAATGCCAGAATTGGAAGTGAAATATGCCTAAATAAATTTTTTATGAATTGTTTCTGTTGTAATCCCCAGTTTATATTAGGTTCATATAAAATCGTTGAATGCAAGGTGGAGCCGAACCTTGCTAGTGCCGGTGACGCTGAACTTCTTGTCAGTCACCGCACCACTACACCATGTTGGTAACTGAATGGCTGGTCACTATTTTCGACCTTGAAGTAATACTACCCCATCAGTTTCAAAGAAGAATCACAAAATCCACCTGCATAGTTCTCGCTAAAACTTTGATCTGGTGGCATAACACGATAGAAAAGTTCATCCCTCGTGGTAATATTAGCTATTGCGGCTAAAAACCAGCAGTTCCCTAATTCTCCTGGCACAACATCAAATCGATTATGTTCTTTGACTAATAATTGTGGTTCTTTTACGATTTCCTAAAAATGTTTAAAATAAAGTTGCCTTAAATTTCACTACCCCTGGTCTTTTCCAATTGATTTCTTTCTTCGGTGAATGGCTATAATAGAGACTTGAAACATCAGCTGGAAATTGTAGGTCTTCGAATAGACACCCTTCCTAAATTTTAAATTGGCTAGTTTAAAATTTTTTCATATTTACTCTTAAACAACGCTCTTTTTCAGCATAAAAAGCTATTGGTTGTCTTCCACCAGGGACAAAGGGCTCGACCTATAATATTTCTATATTAATTACTGGATGTGTGCAAAAACTGGATTTGGTGCAATTTTGTTCAACCTTTTCAAGTTTAAAAGAATTCAATAAAATAATTCTATATGAGAGTTTCTATCACACCTCCACAAAGAGGTGGAATTCCATCCCCACCCACGCTGCACTCTCCCAAAAATGACGACCACATTGCACTTTTGCGCCGAAGGCACGAAATTTTTCCTAATGGTCGTTATACATGGGCAAGGGTGAGGGAGAGAACTCCAGGTGAGGAGATCCTTAACGACCAAAAAAACTTTAAAAAATTGAAAATTTTGGAAAAAATCGATCGAAAATTTCCAAAAATCCAGTTTTTCTGGCATACCATTTTTATATGATGTTTTAAGGACCAACTCTTCTTACCTTTTTCTTAAACTTTCCACTAATAATATTATCCAATATAATTTTCCCAATACTTCTTTCACTTTTAAGATTCTTGACAACCGGCAGCATAACCCCTTGTTTCAATAAAGGGATGTTTAAGGGTTGGCCTAAAATTTAAGAGACGATCTCTCGACTTATCTAGTCAATATGGCCATAGTGAAAAAGCTTGTAAAAATTTTTGAAACCATATACACCCCTCCCACACGTTAATGAGATCGCTGAGCAGAGCTGTCAGAAAACCTTGTCTTTGGGCAAGTTTTTGCATCGAATTTTTTATTTTTTGGCTAAAACATGTGTAGAACGACTAAAATAGTTGAAATAACATGTTTTTAGCTAAAATTGGGGATTCAATTAATATTTGCCGGAAGTTGCACTTTTGTATCATGGGCAAGTAAAACTTGCACACGCTAATTTCGTCGTGTTTATCTCAAAAAATGATTTAAATTAGCGTGTACAAGTAAAACTTGCATGTGCAAGTTTTACGTATTACTTGCACTCCCAATTTTAGCTAAAAACATGTTATTTCAACTATTTTAGTCGTTCTACACATGTTTTAGCCAAAAAA
>JAQGBS010004202.1:0-10567 GCA_034698545.1 Acrobeloides obliquus
CCTGTTAAAATGTCATTCTCGCGTTTACTGTGAATAGATGCCACTGTGGCGTTCTTTTCTTGGCAATAATTAGATATGGCGTCATATGTGCCGTGGAGTAATGTCAGCTATAATAATGGTTTTTAAAAAATGAAAAAATTACGATTTTCACCAAAAAATTACGAGACGTTAATATTAGGCAAAATCTTTTGGCCTCAAACGGGGTTTGAACCAGCCTTGAGGGGCCTGAGACAAGTCCAGTACCACTGAGCCATGTACCCTTGGAGTAACCGATCCGAATTCTGACCTCGTAGTAATGCATAACTCACCAAAACAACCCTATAGAGTGTTTTTTCTAAGCGAGAAATCGTTTGCGCTTATTTTCGAACCTTGAAAACGCTTCCCTGACCCTGAATTAGCCTATTTCGCTTCAATATACACATCTCTTCTCTGGATCAGGGTCAGCAAAAAAAGATTTTATCGAGAAAATGCATGATGCAAAGCATTTGCATGGAATGAAGAGACCTGAATCAAAGATTGGCCCTATGGTAACGTTATCACATTATCACGTGATCACATGGAGTGTTAAGCCGCAGATCGTATTAGCTCATCAAGATACGAGGCGTTACACTATAAAAAAATCTAACCGCATAACATTTTCGTGTTTCCTCAAAACATTTAAATTCATCATAAACATGGAAAAGAAGTTCCGAAATTGGTGTATCATTGACAAAGACTCGGCACATATAGTCACTATAATAGTATGGAGCGAATTTTGGGATGATAAGTGATGAAGTATGGGTGTTGCGAACTGTGAACTCTTCGATTTCAAAATATTTGTCATATTTTTCATCTAAAATTTTTATTTGTTTTCACCAGCGTCCTAGTCATTAGGCAATGCGCGCTAAACTTTTTGAATTTCATGATGAAACAGAGTTTAATAGGCTTCACCTGGGTAATAGCCTGCATGCAAATTGATTTCTTCTATATCTGGATAGTATGGCGTAAACCAGCGAATCCCCCATTGCGTGCCGTTTGCAATCTCGTTGATTAGTGTCTTGTCGATTATACAATTCATTCTAGCTTGCTTGCCATACTCAGCTTTCACAGTCACTCTATTCATATCAATAGCGCTATTTTCATCTGCCAAGGGGTGAGCATAATCGAAAATTTTTCTATGAGAAAGGAGAATCGATGAATCTAAATTTTTTTAAATAATTTTTATTTGGAAATTTACCTCCAGGTGTGTAAATTAGCTGAATGCTTTTTGTTATAGACAAATTGTTCATAGTTTTGATAACACAGTTGATTTGTTCGTAATGTTTTGGAGCACGAAAACCGTATTGGTTGGTGATGCGTAAAATGGAATTGAATGGGTGGCCTTTTTTGATCACTTCATATCGACTAAAAAATAAAAGATCAGTATAGAGAAAAATATGGATCACATACAGGACGTGTTAAAAGTTCCGGAGGATATTTTGAATAATTTTTGTTGCTTTGTTATTGTTTGTTATAAAAGTTGAAGGTGATCACGAACTTTTAACGCATCCTGTAGTTATGTGGTCATACTCGAAATCAGTGCCGTACCAGGGGGTGCAGAGGGTACATGTACCCCCCCCCCCCGAAGGGCCAAAAAAAGTTTTAAAAATCTAAAGGGTTCCCCTTATGCTTTTGACCAAAATGTTTGAAAAATTCAGGGTCGGGATCTTGTATTAGGGATGTTACATTACCATGAAAACGTGGCATTTGCCACGTTTTTGGATTTTTTTGTCCCGTTGTTGGGCATTTTTTAAAGAAAAGATCAAATTCATTAGGACCGATAATTTCAATAAATTTTGAGCAAAAAATTTGATTTTTGAGACAAAAATTCAAATTTTGAGCAAAAATTTCGATTTTTCACAAAAAATTCAATTTTTCAACCAAAATTCGATTTTGAACAAAATTTCGATTTTTGACCAAAAACTCGATTTTTGAGCAAAATTTCAATTTGTGATCAAAAAAATTCAATTTTTCAACCAAAATTCGATTTTTGACCAAAAACTCGATTTTTGAGCAAAATTTTCGATTTTTGAGCAAAATTCGATTTTTGAGCAAAATTTTCGATTTTTGAGCAAAATTCGATTTTTGAGCAAAATTTTCGATTTTCAACCAAAAAAATGCCACGTTTTGGCATGGTTTTGCCACTTTTCTATTTTGACATGTAACATCCCTATCTTGTACCTCCATGAAAACATCCCGGATACAGCACTGTCGAAAATCTTCTGCGCTTACAATTGATCAAGGAAAATATATTGACACGAAAAACCAGACATGATAACTCAAAAAATACGCCGTTTTAGTGACTGATCTTGTGTAGCTATGGGATTTTTGGCCATGGGAAGCACGATGCCGGTGTTAGAATTCAAATTTGACTTAATGGAGACCTACTAAATGAAGGGAATCCTACCATAATAATAAAAATCGAATTTTCAAAAATGGTAGGTCCTATTAAGTCAAATTTGAATTCTAACACCGGCATCGTGTTTCCCCATGACCAAACCTTCCTCCCCCGTTGACACAAAATCATCCATTAAAAACGCTATTTTTTTAGTTTTATCATGTCTGGCTTTTTGTGTCAATACATTTTCCCTGAATCAATATGTGAAGCGCAGAAGATTTTCAAGTATATCGATTTTTGAACACTTGCCGCTCAAATTTTGGATCCGTTTCGATGCGTTGCCAACTATCATTCACAGGATGGTTATCAACCGACCATGTGTACGTAGCATTGATGACATCGATAGTATGATATTGGCCAATCACCTTGCAAACCAAGTCGACTTTGCCTGAAGCTTTTATATTATACATTCCATTTCCTAATTTTTCTAGTCCATTGCCAGTTATTTGTAAATCCCAATCTAAATGAATTAAAAATCACTAGACCTGGGTCTAGGCCTACCTGGATCAATATCTGCAAAACTTATGCCATAAATAATAGAGAATAAAATAAATATGCAAAGGTAATTATTGATCATGTTTGCACTCTAAAAATTTTGAGGTACAAAAAGCTGGACGCGCATGGCCTAATGGCTAGAATGCTGATCATTCATGTTATTGGTGCGGATTCGATCCAACCAGGCAGAATTTTTTATTTTTGTGAATCATAATAAGTTGTAAAAGGTAAAAAAGGGCCCCACCATAGGTAAAAAAGGGGATCAAAAAGGATCAGCTAGTAACGAAAACAAGCGCTCCGTAGCTGACCCCCTTCCCGCGCTCCAAATAGTGCCGTAAAAGCAAAAAATGCTCCAAATTTTGAACTCTTTCACATGGCATCAACTCCCCAAAAGTAGACTGGTCCTTTAAAATTATTTCTATGTAATTTTACGAGAGATCCTTATGATTGGCCAAAATAACAATTAACCCTGATGGGGTCGAACCCGTGCCAATAAGATGAATGGCCAGCATCCTAGCCATTAGACCATACGCGCACCGCTTTTTGAAATCTCGTTATGAAACAGAGAGTGTTCCAAAAAATGGGACTTTGAGATTTTTTCAAGTTTTTTAATTTTCACTAAAATAGTCCTATAGGGTTTTTTTGAAAAAGGGGGTGGCAGGTGCCCCTCCCCCTAATAAATTGCTATAGGTAGAAAAAATTTAGAGGAAGGGTAATTTTGGATTTTCCTCATTTTTTCAATGAATTTTTGGAAATTTAGGGGGTAATTACCCGTCTACGGCACTGCCAATAGGGGGTTTTTTATGCGAGTAATTGATTGTGTGAATCGCCGAACCTTGAAAACGCTTTCCTAATTCAGAGAAAAGATTTGTGTATTGAAGCGAAAATGGAATAATACAGAGTCAAGGAAGCATTTTCAAGATTGGGCAATGCGCGCAATCAATTCTTCGCATAAAAACCCCTATAAAGTTGTTTTGGTTTAAAATTTAAATTCTTGAAAAGATCGAAAAATTGCCTTTTTTGTGCATCCTGTAATTGGAAAAACAGAACCTATAGTTCTCTCAGTACGCCGCCGAACCGTCCGGTCTTGTAAGTTAAGCAAAGTTGCGCCCGGAGCGTCTAAGTTCGGTTTCCGAAGCCTTGAGCATGTGGAATTCCCTGGCCTTGGAACGTTGGGCATGCACAAAAAAGCCCCAGTAATTTGGGAGTAACTCCTGTTGTGGACTGCCCACTCCTCATATCTCTTGAAAATGAATAGGAAGAGAGAAGAAGGAAAAAAGAACTCAAAGCAAAACGAACCAATTGATCAAGCAACATCAAACACTAAAAAAATCAGCCGAATAAAAAGGCCAGATCTCTTCAGATAACAAAATTAGGTTAAGTATAGAGATGTGTTGTTGCCCTTGTGCCAATGATAAGGATTAGTCAACATAGAAAACAAAATGAAGTGTTTGGTGAAACCTGATAGAGCAACGCAATAATTTATTATTGGTAAAAAATTTTCATAAACAAAAAACAAGTGTAAAAAATAGAATATACAAATTGGCTTGGTTTTAACAATCCGGCTAGCCAGCCAAGCTAACCCTGGTCTATGCCGGGTACCATATATGGGCAAGCAGGGGGTACTGGGCTTCAAAATACGAATTGGTCCCAAAGGTTACTATCGAGCAAAAAAAACGTCGACAGGCAAAAAAGTCGAAATACGAATTCGTTCTCGATTTATGAATTCGTATACGAATTCTCACAACGAATTCAGTCTGGGTGACTTCCCAAATACGAATTGGTCCCTTAATTTTTCCCCCGATACGACGAATTAGTGGGGGTACAATACCCCCCCCCCCTTGCCCATATATGCCGGGTACCTATAGTTTTATGCCAAAAAATTTTTTTCAAATTGGCAAATTTTTTTGTATACGGGGGTAATTTTATGCGGTGAATCGAGCATTCCCGAAGTGTGAAAACGCTTCTTTGATTCAGGGAAGGTGGTGGGTGTATTGAAGCAAAAATAGACTAAAATTCGTTTTTCGCCATCAAACCAGCTTTTTAATGGTTTTTCTAGACATATAATTGATTGCTCGCATTCCCGAAGCGTAAAAATACTTTCCTGATTCAAGTAAGATAGCGGGTGTAGCCCATTTTCATTTCAATACACCCACCACCTTCCTTGAATCAGGGAAGCATTTTCACGCTTCGAAAATGCGTGCAAACGATTTCCCGCCTAGAAAAACCCTAAACAGCTGGTATTACAGTGAAATATAGAATTTTAGTCCATTTTCACTTCAATACACCCACCATCTTCCCTGAATCAGGGTGGGGAAAACGTTTTCAATCTACAAGAATGCAAGCAATCAATTCCCCCGCATAAAATTACCCCTATATACAAAAAATTAGCCAATCTGGAAAAAAATTTTTGGCATAAAACTATAGGTACATAGAACTGTTAATCATCGCCTATCCTCGACATGCCTATCCAAACGAAATAAGGTTTGACATTTGAACAATTTCCCATGCCGAACAACGGTTTGTTAGATAAATCTTTTTCGCGTTCTTTTTGGCAGAATAAAGGGTGATTAATAAAGTCGAGCTGTAAACAACAAGAAAATCTATGCTTACGTTTCAAACAATTACATGGTGTATAAAAAAACCAGAATTCGGGCAATTTTTTCATGTTTTTCAGACCCGAAAATTTTTTCAAAAATGACCCTATTAGGACTAATTTTATGCGGGGAATCGATGCATTTCCAACACTCGAAAACGCTTCCTTGACCCTGAATCAGGAAATTGAAGTGTGTATATTGAAGCGAAAATATGAAAATTTTGAATTTTTCTTCTGAAAATCATCGTTTCTGAGGTTATTTTATGCGAGAAATCAGAAGAACATGCTCTCGAGTTGAATAGATGCTTCCCTGAATCAGAGTAAGCATGTGTAATAACACAAAATTAACAAAGATAGATTTGAGTTAATTCAAAATTTTTCAACTTTTTTGATTTTCACCAAAATAACCCTATAGAGATTTTATAAAAATTACCAAATTCAACACTCCGGCAAAATCTTTTTTAACTTCACCCGGGATCGAACCACGAACCCTTGACACTGTTGCCAGCATCTCTAGCAAATTGGCCACCGCCACCCGGTGAAGCTCACTCTACTTTTGCCGTTATCTATTAGATTACAACACCAATAAATGTTACACACTTCAAAAACATCGATTTTTTTAATATCAAAAATACTATTTTTAGTAGAGCTGGACGAACCAAATCGATTTTCCATTTTTGAGTGGATGAACTTTTTGTCTAATATCTGCAATTTGTTACCTTATGTCCCGAAATAATTTTACATGTTTTATAAGAATATAAAACTAAATAGCCTTGTTTTTCTTTTCTTCGATCACATATGGCTGTTAAGATGCAAATCGAATGCCTCCATCGTTCTCACAAAAATCCATTCCTTTCAAGCCGACTGAATTAATTTCTTCCATCATTCGTTTTGTCGAGTCTTGAAACGAATGGCATTGATGATAGTCTATCTACCAGCTTGTTTTTATTAGTTTTCAAAAAGTTTACTTTTTATAACAATATTTAAAGGGGGAGGGCCAATTGAGGCGAGTTATCGCAAAAAAATGTTTTTCAAAATTTTTTCGACAAGCGTAAAAATGTTCGAAACGATGAAAAAAATACTGTTTTCGAGGAAAAATTGAAAAAAATTTTTTGGTGTTTGTTGGCCATTTTTAGGTATTTTTTGGCTGTTTTTACATATAAAAGCTGTAAAAAAGGCCAAAAAACATATAAGAAAAATGTAGTAGAAGTCATGAGGAATCCAATGACACCAAAACCATTTCATATGGAGCTATGGTTTAGGAGTTACAGTCAAACCTCGATATAACGGCACCCCCCCCCCCGTACATTTCGATATAACGGCATCCCCTCTAATTCCACAACGAGGTGCCGTTATATCGAGATTTGACTGTGTGATTTTTTGAAGTTTACCCTATATTTTGCAAAGCATAACCCCGTATCTCAGTATGGTTAAGTCGGATCAAAAAATGGACTTTAAATTCGTGTTTTTTTCCAAAAACGGGGGTATGATGTGTTTGAACATATTTTTGAACAACTTTTTTATTACGGCCACTTTCGGTTCAAAGTTTCGAGATATCGTCTCTTAATATTTTTCAAAAGTTTAAGGTAGCAAATTTGTATAATCTCTCATGTATTAGCTAATGTCAATAATATTTCTCGAGATGCCTGGAAGTGGTATACCTATAGCCCGATCAAATGTTATTGGAATAAGAGTAGGGGATTGCTACAATTATGAAAATATTTTTGAGCACAACTTTTTTTAGTATGTCGGGTATGGCATCGTCTTGTTCAACTTGATCTATCTCTTTGTACTTTGTATAATTGCGCCGGCTTTTGTTTCGCTGATTATTGATTTCTATGCATTTTTCTTGCTTTATGTACTAGCCTTGGTAGCCGCTGCGTTTGGTTTAAAAGACCAAAAGGAGTTGTTATTATATCCTGTACTAATTACTACAGTAAGAGTTGGAAGAAAACAAAAAAGATGGGACGCCCCCCCCCTATACATACCACGGAAGTCGAAACTGTGCAAAAATTGGGGACACATGAAATTCAGTTATAAAACGTATTCTTACAACTTTAATAACACATTTTTGAAAGAATCAAATGACAAGACTATGATACTTAAAAATTGGTTTTTTCAAAAATTTTCTAACACGAGATAGTCACCAAGTGTGACACCCAAACCTATACCAAAATCATTTTTAAAAGTTATTCATACCCTCAAACGGTAAAATATGAACAAAATTTACTATCAGTTGGATTAAAGGGGTAAAATTGTTATTGAAAGCATAAATTTTCTTTCATTTTATTGTGATATAAAAAAATTATAAAAATAAGTATAATGCAAAAGTTATTCGACGCAAATAGATTCGAACAAAATTTAGGTCCCTTTCTTTGTAATTCCATTCTTTATATGGTGTTTTTATATAACCAACGGAATTTATTGTGCATTTAATGAGGACAATGGTGATGGTGAGTTTTACTTACAAAGCTTCGTTGCGGAGATATTGGCACGAAAACATTATTCAATTACAATTTGATTAAATTTGAACACCTCAAAATAATAGCAAATATGATCGAGTGGCAAGTGAATCACGTGACAGTCGAAAGACGTCTGGTTCAATTCCCTTGTGCGGCAATTTTTTGCATTTATCACATTTTTATTATTTTTTCATTTTTCTCCGCAACAAAGCTTCAGATATCCAAGCCAAAACATATTTATAACAAGTAAAGTATGCCCAACAACTTCCTTGATTCAGAGAAGGGGTGGGTGTATTGAAGCGAAAATGAATCAAAATTCGAATTTTAGTAAAAAAAAATCGGCTGTCTAGGAGTTCTTCTAGGCTGCAAGTCGATTCCGCGCATTTTTAAGGCATGAAAAAATTATCCTGACACTGATTTAAGCTATTTTCAATATGAAAACTTTTAAAGGAGTATACCCCTTGTATGGTACCTTCCTGTGATCAAAATCAAAAATTCCTTCAGATTCGTCTATCCCATGCTGAAAAACCCCAGGGTACACCAAATCAGTCGATTTGGAGAACTTTTTGAAAATTTGGATTTCTTACCCCTTGGTGAAAAATTTTTCGTGGCACGGCAAGAAAAAACTCCTAGACACCCATTTTTCCGACGAAAATTCGAATGTTGGCTCATTTTCGCTTCAATAAACCCACTCCTTTCCCTGAATCAGAGAAGCATTCTCACAATTCGTCAATGCTCGCAATCATTAATTTCTCTTTAGAAATTATGACCTATGCACAGCTAACAAATGAGCAAATGAATGAATTTATGCAAACTGCTTTTTTAAGTAAGCTTGGTAGAATTTTTTTGGAAATGAAATGATCCCTCCAGAGGTAAAAACAAAAGGGAAATCAGAATTTGACATTTTCGAAGCAAAAAAACGCTTCTCTGATTCAGAGAAAGCCTGTGTATTGAAGCGAAAAGTCGCAAAAATCGTATTTTCGCTTCAATACAAAGGCCTTTTCTGGATCAGAGAAGCGTTTTTTTCGCTTTGAAAATGTCAAATTCGGATTCCTCGTATGTTTTTACTCCTAGAGGGTCATTTCCAGAAGAAATTTTTTGAACATTTTTTTCACGTGGATGGCTCCCCCCCCCTATTGTGTTATAGAAAAATTTAGACTGCTCCGTCCGAGTGTCTACATCCCGCGGTTGGTCATTGATAGAAATCTCGATTTTGGTATCAGGCGTCTATTTGCTGGTGTTTATCGAAAAATTGGTCGAATTCTGGGTGTTTCGAAAAATTATGAAGCTATTCAGACTGGCGAAAGTTCCAGCGGCCGCTGTTGTAGCAAATGGTGGGAACAGGAGGATCAGTGAAATCTTTAGTGACATGAATGATTCTGATGACGACGTAAGAATAGATTATGGCGGTTTTTTCCGCCAAATTTTTCGACCCAAAATTTTTTTCAAAAATGACCCTATTAGGGCTAATTTTACGTGGGAGATCGATTGCGCGCATTTCCGAAGCTTGAAAACACTTCCTTGACCCTGAATCAGGGAATCAGAGTGTGTGTATTGAAACGAAAATTAAACATTTTTAGATTTTTTGCCTGAAAACGATTTTTCGGGAGTAAATTTATGCGGGTAATCAATCGCGCGCATTCCCGAAGCTTGAACGTGCTTCTTTGATCCGGAATCAAAGAAAAATTGATGTATTATAGCAAAAATTGGTCATTGCTTTAATACACACACCCCAATTCGCTGAATCAGTATCAGGGAAGCATTTTCAAGCTTCGAGAATACGCTCAATCGATTCCTTGCATAAATCTATCTCTAAAAAGTCATTTTCAGGCAGAAAATCTAAAATGTTCGATTTTCGTTTCAATATACACACTCTGATTTCCTGATTCAGGGCCACGGAAGCGTTTTCAAGCTTTGGGAATGCGCGCGAACAATTCGCCGCATATAAATTAGCATAATAGGGTCATTTTTGAAAAAAATTTTTGGATCGAAAAAACATGAAAAAATCGACAAATTCCGGTTTTTTTAAAATATATACCCTGTAGTTCCATAAATTTTTAGATGATAGTCTATGAAAGAACCAGTAAGGCATTTAAAACTCGAGAATTTCCTATTCAACATCACGAAAAAGACCCGCCGTTGCCGACCGCTAATGGAACCCACCAACGAACATTGGCCTAATAACCAGAATTGCCGACTTTTTTCGTCTTAAAATTTTTTTCATTTTTTGATAATTATAACATAAAATAATTTTTATTCAATTCTATACATGGTGCTAGAATTGAATAAAAGATCATGTAAAATGGAGCATTTTTTGTTTTTACGGCATTTTTCTGAATCGTTGTAGTTTTCGAGATAATTGCGTTTGAAATTTTGAATTTGTTACAAGCTTATCGTTGTAATACACAAACTGTTTTGAATTTTTTGTGGAAAAATCGATTTTTGCATCACTTTTTTAAATTTTCATAAAATGAACATTGTAGCAATTGTTTATACTAAATGAGACGAACAAAATGACACTAAAATTATCCCATTTGAACATTGTTTTGGGTTATTGAAACGAAAACATGAATCAGAATTTTCGTTTCAATAACCCAA
>JAQGBS010004203.1:0-10566 GCA_034698545.1 Acrobeloides obliquus
TGCAATATAATGTCCTAGCGCCTTACCGGGGGGACCAATTTTGGCCCAGTGCTTTTGAAAAATTTCTCATTTTCCCCGCCGTGGGCTTAGGCTTAGATATAGTCTTAGGCCTAATAGGCCTAAGCCTAAACTTAAGCCTAGGCCTAGCCTAAGCCAAAGCCAAGATAAACGTAAATTCTTTCAGATAAAACAAGTTTTATCAGATAAAACTGTAACATATATAAGAATAATAGAGTTCGAACAAGGAACTTAAATCTCATGAAAAATCTTACGATTAGCCTACACAGAACAAATAACGTATGACTTTAATTCTGATTTAATTGACTGAAACGGAGCACCATGACGACGTTCATAATATTGTTTGTAATTTATTATCAATGAAATATATTAAAGTAATAGCGAACAGCCCACTGCGATAAATTACCCTTTATAGGACCTTACGACAAACCAGGAACAACAATTCGAAAAAAACATTAATTTTAAATTACACATATCTTAACCAGATGCATAGATTCCAGTTAAACATTTTCATTTGGACTATAGAAAACCTTCATGTAGTTGATCAGGTTTCTTTCAAGACTTCTGGCTGCATTCTGACTATATTTTTGCATTCGTCTGTCACCGGAGGGTTACAAAACGCGATATTTAATATGAGATACATGTTGTTTACTGTTTCGGGATTACAATTCTTGCCGAATAGAAAATACACATTGGGAATTCCCCAAGTGTTTGGATTCTGGTTTGGGTTTCCCTAAAATAATATTTTCCTTTATTTTCGACATTTCTTCTTGATAAAAAGCACTTACATATAAAATGTCAGCCGGAACATTTGGCTTTACAAATTTCCATTCCCTGATAAACTTTCCATGATCCCATTGCATAACATAGACATCACGACCAGCCTGATTAAATGGCTCGAGAGATGTACCATGAGGACTACATTGTGACTGGTCCTTTAGCCAAGCCTAACCTAAGCATCAGTTTAGTCTTAAGCTTAGACTTAGACTAAGCCTAAGATTAAGCCTAAGTTAAAGTTTAAGCCTAAGTCAAAGTCTAATACTAAACCTAAGTCTAACTCAAGCCTAAACCTAAGCCTAAACTTAAGCCTAAGCCTAAGCTTGAGCCTAAGCCCAATCCCTTTCTCTTCAAATAATCTCAATTTAATTTTTTATTACTTTAATTTTGTATGAAACAAGTCATCAAATTCCCAATGTTTTTATGATCATTTTTATTATATGATTCATTAAATAAAATTTCATACAAATTATTACACTCTATTGACTAGCTTATAAAACTAGGAGAGAGGAATGTAGTAGCCAATGTAAGTTTACTTTGAATATTTGGAGATAATGCATACGGGCTCAAAATTAGCGCAAATAAAACTTGAGGCGACATAATTAATGGCGAAAGAACGAATGGATTCAAAATCAATGGCAAACCTACACCAGGAGCTCCCATAATAGGACTTAAGACTAAAGGTGATAAAATAAAAGGGCTGAAAACTTGTGGCGTAAAAATCATTGGCATTAATACACGGGGTGATAAAATTTTCGGTACGAACACGCCGGGGACGAAAATTTCTGGTGATAAAACCATTGGGGTTAGAATGAAGGGTGATGCTACGGCCGGAACGAAAATCAAAGCATTTACAACTACTGGCGATAAAATGACTGGCGAAAAGAAGAGTGGACTTAGAATCACTGCTCCCACCACTATGGGGGTTTGGATGATGGGAGAAAAGACGATTGGAGACAGGGCAATCAGAGTATTCAAAGCAGGATAGGCATTAATCGAGGGCGCGAACACAGACGGAGATAGGATGATATCTTTGAGACGGAGTTTAAAAGAACGAGCTGAAGATATATGTTGGATATCCCTTATGATATTTTCTTCGATTTCGCTGGTATTGAGTTTAGAAAGACGATTTAAGGCCGTTGTGCTGTTAAAAGGTGATTCGGGGCCATAAATGAGATAACGTTGTTCTTTCGTTAGTATGGTGTAACCAGTGGACTTTAACTCTGCTAGTTGCTTTTTTGAGTAGGATTTAATCAGTTTTTCCCATGTGCTGATTTTTCTTTCTTCATTTGATCCAGGTCCAAAGATCTGGGTGACGTTTTCCTTCGTGAAATAATTAGGTTTTTGTTGAGTAGACGATGTAAATTTCGACTCTTTGAATAGGTTATTCCGTTCTCGGCCAAAAAACGAACCTCTTTGATTGGTTTTTAGGGGATCCTAAAAATTGTTTGAAGGTTGGTGTTTTTTTAGATCGTACTTTTAAAATCTGATCTATGCGATCATGGACACCTGCAGCATCGAAAACCAAGTTTAGCCATTCTTGTTGGTCACGTCGACTGAAACCTTTAATTAGATTCGGTAAACTCATTAGTCTTTCCATTCCTTCTCCATTACTATGGATACTGAACAGTGATGGAGATAAGAAACCAACCTAAAAAAAGGGAATTTTTTAAACTTTCAGTATAAAATAATTTTTGACATCCTAATTTTCCGTGTAGATTATCCCTTTTAGAAGACCCAAAATTAAAAAACTTCAATATTTCAAAATCTTTGAGCTCATTACTTGACTATTCGTATCTTCTTCTTCTTCTGGCACAACACTCAGAAATCTCGGAGAGAATGCTTTCACATTCTTTTTGTCAAAATCTGATACATTTCGACCCGTTAACGAATAAGCTAGATGAATACCATCACGTAGAAATTTCACAATACTCTGCATTGGTCTATTAAGTGCTTTTTTGTATCCTTCCATTGCTTCAATCGATAAGTCATCATCGGAATATTTGTAAAGATTCTTTTAAAATGGATTAAAAAATCAATTTTTTATGCGATATACCTTATTTTCAGCATGATAAGAATCACGAAAAACATGCTTTTCCATAGATCCTTCTAGCTGTTCCATAGATCCTCCTCGATTTGTTTTCATTCGAGGTTTATCTAACTCTTTATATAGTTTAACCAGATTTCGCATTTTTTCAACCGATTCTTGCCAACTAAATGATTGATGAATTTAATCTTCATATCACAAAGAAACTAATCGACATGATATTCTTAAATTTTGATGAAACCTAACTAGTATTGTTTTCCATACTTAAATAGAAGCTAGAACTGGCACTAAAAAATTTTTTGGTAATTTTGATTTTTTGTTTTTTAAGCAAAATTATTCAAATTCTAAACGATTCTCATGGTTTTCCCTTTTTTGACAAACTTTTGATCAAAAATTGAAAAATTCCTTCGGATTCGTGTTCCCTATATCCGAAAAACCCAGAGTACAAAAAATCAGCCTATTTGGAGACTTGTTGAAAAATCGATTTTTTGCTCCTTGGTGGAGGGAGGGTCTGTAGACGGCGTGGCCTTACTTGCGGACGAACATTTGCGGATGCGACATTTGCGGATGAACAGAGTCGAATATGGCTTTACTATTGCTATACGCTGCAAAGAAAGATAAAATATACAAGTTTATTTATGTGACTAAAATATTTTATTTTTGTATTTTCGTAATATTTAAAAAAATTAAAAATTCGTCCGCAAATGTCGCATTTGCAAATGTCTCGTCCGCCAATGTCACATCTGCAAATGTCGCATCCGCAAATGCCTCATCCGCAAATGTTCGTCCGCAAATAAGGTCACGTAGACCCCTTAGATGATTTTTCCCCGAGTCGGACTTAGGATAAAATTTTAAGCAGATTTAGTCAAAGAAGAAAAAATTATTAGGCGAAAATAAAACGTTAGCCCGCACTGACACACACTTCTCCTTTATTATATATCAAAGTATCACCCATTTTATAACAATTTATATATTTTTTTAGATTTTCCACTCGAGATCTGACCTATCGATGCAATAACGATGCGACATTCCCACTCTTTTTTACGAAATAACTTACGAATGAACATCCGATTTATTTTGAGTGGCCAAAAGCGTTCTTCTTAACAACTTTGCTACTGCTCCCAGAGGCGTCATATCTTCATACGTAGCCTTCAACTCATAATTATTTTTTTGAACAATTTCTCGTTTTGTTCGTTCAAACCTTGATTTTAGCCGATTGAGAGGAAAAATATCTATCTTCTTTAGCAAAGATTGTTTGAGATTATTTGCTTGAGGTTTTCTACAATTTTGAATGATAAAAACTTCATAAGTAAAATTACTTTTTAATAAATTTTCTCATTCTAGGCATCTTTTTTCGAAATTCCTTAAAATTTATTCTTTGTGGTATGTGAAAATGGTGGTGATTAAGTAAAAATGATGGATTCTTATCATAGGCAGATCTCGATTTAAGAATTGGTTTATTGATTTTTATGGATCGTAATAAGCTGATTTTCGATGGAAACGGCGAAGAAATCGATTGAGAATATTCTAAAATTTTCGTTTTAATGAAGATTGTCTGGTGCTACCTTGAATAAATGCTGATTGTTGATTCTCTTTGTTAAAGTTTTTAATTTTATACGGATCTTCTAATAGTAAAGAAACACATTTGGCATGGGATATTACATGCTTTGCATTCTTCGTACATGAAATAATCTCTTTTTTAACGGACTTATGTGCATTTTTTAACCTAAATTAAACAATTAAAACCTGGAATGATATCTAGAGTAATAAAATCTTCAAAGTACCAAAACGGAAAAATTTAAGGAAATAGAACTCTAAAAGGGGAGATAAGAATTAGATAAAAAATTGGCGACCAGGCAACTGGCCTAAAAATAACTGGCACAATAGACAACTGGCATATTATTTTTTATGTAAAATTCATTTTAAAGGAGGGGGTAAGAATTAGGGACTAATCTCGGTCGAAAATTTTTTTGCCAAAACAGCTTATATAGGGGTAAAATCATGCGAAAAATCGATTGCGCGAATTCACGAAGCGTAAAAATGCTTCCTTGATCCTGATTCAGGGAAATAAGAGTGTGTATTGAAGCGAAAATTCAACATGTACTAATTTTTAGGAGGGGAGTTCGAAAATTCTATAAATTTAAGAAAGTCTAGAAATCTAGAAAAGAAAGAAAATCTAAAAAATTTAGAAAATCTAAATTCGATTTTCTAAAAACTGGAAGCGTTTTTACGCAAAAATAACATCGCCAACGTGTTTCCCGCATAAAATTACCCTTAATAGGGTCCATTTTTGAGAAAATTTCAAAAAATAAACATTTTCGATTTAGACCACGTTCAATGGGGTATAAGGTATAAGATTCGAAATAACTCCATAAAGTCTATAAAGATTAGTACTTTTTTGAAGCAATAGCAGCAAACAAGCTACTAAATGCTTGGTCGGTCCAATGTTGATAGATTTTAAGCATTTCATCGTCACTTATTTTCACTTTTTGAACATTTTGATTTTCATTTTTGGGCTGGTCTGCAAGCGCAATAAAAATATTGTATTGTGCTAGAAAAAGTAATAATTTTATTTAGAGAATTGATGGATTAACAATAGCTATTTACTATTTTTACCTAAGAATATGAAAAGAATTTCGTGCCACATTAATAAAAGAGTTATTTATAGATCCAACAATATCATCCTAATAAGTTCAGCAAAATCATCCTAACGGTTGGGTGATAAATAATCTAGATCCAAGTTTCACTTCTTACGTGCAAAACTTGATACTGGTCATTTCTTCCATTGAATAGACATAAAATTCTTTAATCTAGGTCGGATAGCTCTTTCTCTCAAAAAGAAAAGCATCTCCATACGATATTTATAAAAAAGAAGTGGAGTTTAAAAGCTTCTTTATTTTTTCGATTCTATTCTTTTATCTAAAAATATTCTATAATTCAACAAACATGTGAATGCCTGCTTCGATATTGTGCGTTCGTTTTATGTAAATTTCTAAACAAATAAACCGAGAGGCACAGTCCAACGGGAAACACTCATTCAGCAATGAGTAGCATGTAAATTCATTGTCTGAACATTTTATGAAAAAAATCAAACTTCCGGAAGCATAGATCACAAGGGGTGGAAACGTCCTCCCTCATGTATTACGTACGGGTCCAAAATTTAAAAAATATGACGTATTTCGGCGCTACGCGCGGAAATACTTCATGTTTTTGTGGACACCTTATGATTTTTTCTATGGGAAGAGCACTATTCCAGATTAAGTTTTATACAGGTCTTCTTGAAGTCCTAATTAGTGATCGATCCCGTTCCGAAATTTTTGAGCGAAACTCGATCTCGTCCTTCCCAGACTCAATCCCGTCCCGAGCCGGGATAAAAAACACACCCCTAAAAATAACCCTCCCTCTAAGTTTTTATACCCCTAAAATGGATTAAAAAATTATAAAAAATGGGATAAATTTTTTTAAATATTCTGCGATGCAGAAAAAATCATGCGTTGACAGGAGCGTGATTTTTTATCAATTTTTGAAAAATTGAAAAAAATCACCTTGGTCCCCCTTTATGTTTTTTTCAAAAATTTTCGAAAAAAACTGAAGGGGGGACCAAGGTAAATTTTTTTTCAAATCCCGTCCCGAAAATCCCGGGAATCGATCCCGTCCCGGATCCCGAAAATCCTGCCATAGCCCATCCCGAAAAATCCCGTCTCGGCCAAGAGGTCAATCCCGAACTCGGGATCGGACACTAGTCCTAATAATACATAAAAATTTCAAATATTTAATAGAACCAATAACAACAAAAGGTTAATATAAAAAATCTCACAAACAAAGAACATATGAAATGTCTCAATATTGTTCTGCCCAAAAAATCATATCGATCGAGATGATCATGATCATTTTAAAAACATGTTGTTTTTATAATGTGCTCATATTGTTGATTGGTCTCATAAATCGTCTAGGAAACTGTCTGTAAAATGAATCTTTTAGTCAAGTCGAGGAAAAAAGATTTCTCGTATATCTTCGCGGGTGCTGATCTGTTAGAAATGGTTGATCCGGACGAACTATCATTCACATAAATCATCAATCCGATAACATCTTTCCTTAAAGTCTGAGAATATTAAAAAGTCTTTAGGTCACTAGCTGTCTGAAAATCGTCCGGAAATCGTGTCCGGACACTAGTCGTCTGGAAATGCGAATTTCCAGCGCGCAGTCCGGAAATTGTAAGATTGCGCTAACTCGGGAATTAGCGCAATCGATTCCCCGCATAAAATTGCCCCTATAAGTAGCGATGCCCAATTTTTGCTATAATACATCACTTTTTCTTTGGTTCAGGATCAGGGAAGCGTTCTCAAGCTTCGGGAATGCGCACAATAATTCCCCGCATAAATTTACTCCTAGAAAATCTAAAAATTTTCAATTTTTGCTTCAATACACACACTCCGATTCCCTGATTCAGGGTCAAAGAAGCGTTTTCAAGTTTCAGGAATGCTCGCAATCGATTCCCAGCATAAAATTAGCCCTAATAGGATCATTTTTGAAAAAAAATTTCGGGTCGAAAAAAACATGAAAATTTCGGTTTTATATACACTCTACATTGGTACAAAATTAGCATTGGATTTTATCATTAGCTTTATTTTCGGCATCCATATCCCAAAATGAAAATTGTTGCATTCTGTTGTTGTTGGTGAATTTCTTATCGACCTTGATTTTGGTTACTCGTTTACATTTTTCCTAAAACTGCTTGTTTTATAAAATTTTCAAAATTAAAAATTTCTTATTCAAACTTTTCTCAAACCTACATGGATTTGTTCTTTAGACAATCCACATTGATGGTAAGCTTTTAGGTAGAAACTGCTTCTCCATCCATCATCAGCCTCTATCAGGAAATGTCCATTTGAGGTAGAAACAACAGTAGTGATAAGATTATCTCTGCTGACTAAAAGACTATTCTAAAGAATGCAAAAAAATCTTACACCAACTAATGTGGCAGTGCCGCGACCAGGTGGTCGTATACAAAAATTAAAAAGGAGGACAGGGATATCCAAACTTTTTCTCTTTTTGTTTATAGGGAGTTTTAACTGGGATCTTCTGCTTATTGATGCTTCCGTCCCCCTCATAAACTCACAAATGAATTCGAAAGTATTCACTCCAATCATCTATCACACGGCGTGGAAAAATTGGGAAAAGTCTTTCTAGCTGGGTAAACTATAGTTTACTACACTAATGGTGGCTATTTGGGCACTAAATAACAACTTTCAATCAAAATTTCGTGGCCAAGTGGATTTTGACATGCTTGAACCCCGATGGGTCCTGGTTCGACTCCCCATCCAAGAATTTTTGCCTTTTTTATTTTTTTGCCAAAAAACACATGTATACCCTATTCTTGATGAGAGAAACACGAATCCGAGCGAATTTTGAAAAAAATTTCCTATAGCTGTATAAGGGATAAAACGTCATTTTTTTAATATGCTATCTTGGATGCGTTCCTAAGTTGAACCGTACTGATTACTGTCAACCGTACGGCTCCCCGTGACCCCGTAGACCATGCTTCCGTCCCCCACATATGGTTCTTTAAATCGAAAAATTATTTTATGCAGTGATTCAAATACAAAAAAATTATTGGGTTGTTCGGAAATTTTACGACCTTACACACAAAACAATTGGTGTCAAGAAGATTTGGTGTTAACGATTAACAACAAATCTAGTGAGTCTATTTGGCCATGAAATTTTGATTAGAAGTTGTTATTTAGTGCCCAAATAGCCACCATTAGTGTAGTAAACTATAGTTTATCCGGCTAGAAAGACTTTTCCCAACTTTTCCACGCCGTACCCAAAGCTCAATAGATTGATTTCCTAAAGGAGTACATCCATCATTTTCCTCATCAAATTCTTCTTGAGGACGAGTTTGCTTCATCTCTTTAGGACCTAAAAATATAAATAATAAATTACAAAAAATTTAAATATAAACCTTTCTTTAAGGACTTAGGTGTAGTATCTTCCTTTTGATCAAGTTCCTCTTGAGGCTAAAAATTTAAATTTAAAAAAAAGAATTATGATACTTGAAGAGTTTCATCATTGTCGGCCTGTTTGTTTCGCAAACCACCACTAATTCGTCGATTGCCTCGAGCCATAGTAGAAACTCTTGGATCACTTTTATTAGAGAAAGTCGAAGGACTACAACAACGGATGATACCACTGAGCTCTGAGGTAACATAAATAACTACACCTGAGGTAATATAAATAATTAATAGGGATAAGAGCTTCATTTTTGAAAGACTAAAATATTAAATTTTTTAATTTATAAAAAAAATTAAAAAACGGGTTAAAATTTTAAAAACTTCTTTAAAAAAAATTAAAAAATAGGATAAAATTTCTCGTAAGCACTCGGAAACACTATGAAGTGCTCAGAATTAATCGAAGGGCGGATAACTTAGTTAGTGCTCGGATCGTAAAATCTCCTCTCCGAGCGCGATAGCGTTCGGTCCCCCAGTTTATTCTATCAAATTCGAATGGAGTCTTCTATAAATTGTCCATATTGTCTAATCTCCAACCTAAAAAAGGCCTCATCAAAAAATCTTTTACGGTTCCCGAGATTCACTCAAAAAATTAATGTTCAATCTTAGAAATAACACCCTGTATGTTTTAGATGTGTTTGCAAAAATGATTTTTTTAAAGCCTTTCTCGTACGAACATAAGTCATTTTTTGTCCATGATTCAAATTTGCATCTTTGTTGTTGTTTTTTATTTTTTCTGCTCGTCTTTCAAAACAAAATGATGGACTCGAATTTGACGCATTGTAAGAAATATTCATATGTTCAAAAATGTCTATATTTGAAATTAGACAAAAAACAAAAATATAGAGTCGACACAGCCCTGATCATCATAGAAAATTTTTCATAAAAAGTGATGTTTTAGAAAGTTGTTCGATATGATTTAAAGAACCAGGCCATTAGGAAAAAATAAGATTGTGACATAAAAGCATTAAAATAGTGACAAGAAAAAATTTATTCAGTTTTTAATTTTGACCTTTGTAAGGTATCCTTCTAGAGTATGTGTATTACAACGAAAACATGTACGTGTATTTCAAATTCAGTAGAAACTGTGTATTGAGAAGAAAATAATTCAAATTCCTTGAAGATTTTGGAAAAATAAATACAACATTTTTTATAGTTCGGCGAGACGGATAAAATGACACCAAAATTATCCAATTTGAAAATGAATTATTTGAATTATTTTCTTCTCAATATACAGTTTTTACTGAATTTGAAATAGGCGTACATGTTTTCGTTGTAATACACAGACTAAAACTTCACACGCGATTGTTTTGCACAAGATAAATTAGCAGGTAGAAATATTTTAAGATCTTTTAATTGAGCTTTTGTTAGATGAGGCAGATGATATTATGGAAATTTGTTCGAAGGATGAGAATATTCAACAACACAAAATGTCTAATTCAAAAAAAATTGGAAAATATAACGACGGGCCTATCTGAAAAATTGAAAAAAAATATCTGAAATTGAAGATGATTTGAGTTTATAGAAAATTTTATATACATAGTTTAAAAAAACTTTCACATAATACAATTTAAAGTTTTTAGATAAAAATGCTTTCATGGATCTGCGGAAAACTAATCAACAGATCTAAACAAATTCCTTCAAATTTGTTGTCATAAGTGCAGGAAATCATATCCGGTTCAAAGAGAATTGTTGAATAAGGAATTCGTTTGTTTA
>JAQGBS010004204.1:0-10565 GCA_034698545.1 Acrobeloides obliquus
TTTTATTTTTGCGACAATTATACGTAGAGTCTGTTTCTAAAACTATTTTATTATGCTCGAATAAAAAACTTCTTGATAAATTGTTTATTATTCTCAGGCTCACACCAATCCAGATTCTTTATAGTTTAGAAAAAAACTGTGTGAAAAGAATTCTCATTTATTTATCCAAACTGGGTTTTTTAGAATACCCTCCAGACTTAATTGTGGTGTTAAAGATCTTTCTTTTTCTGAGAGCTTATTAGTTTTTGTTAGCATTAAAGGTTTAAGCTTATTGAACCGAGAAGAATTTAATGATATAAAAGAGGTTTTTTCTTAGAGTTTTAAACATCGTTATGTTTGAATTTTGTGTTTAGAAATGTGACGATATAATGATGTAACCAGTTTCTTTTTATCAAAAAAGTAATACAGGATGTCTCACAAAAAATCGGACACTTTTTTATTTCGTGTTTTCTCGGCTTCCCGAAAAGTTTTTTCTATGATCGTTTTTTCTGCATATAGCTCGCCTCCTCTAGTTTCTTTTCCGGATATTTTTAAAAATTTCGAATTTTACATACTTGAAATTTGCGATTTTTTGACCAAGGTTACCATAAAAAGTAGCTTTTTAAGAAATTTATCTTAATCTTGGTCAAAAATCGCAAATTTCAAGTATGTAAAAGTCAAAATTTTTTGCTAAAAACACCCGGAAAAGAAACTAGAGGAAGCGAGCTATATGCAGAAAAAACAATCATCGAAAAATCTTTTCGGGAAGCCGAGAAAACACGAAATAAAAAAGTGTCCGGTTTTTTGTGAGGCACCCTGTAAGTCTGAACATTACATTTTTGAGTGTATCTCGAGAATCCGTAAAAGATTTTTTGATGCGATCTTTTTTCGTCTTGAGAACTTCATCAACTTGTTGTTGGAATGATAAAATTCTACCAGAGTCTGAATAAATTTAAAAAAAATTCATTTTCCAAAGTAGATTTTTTCAATAAACAAAACTTCCTCAGGCAGGATTTATACTTCCATCGCGTCGTGAGCAATTACGTTTATAGTACAAACAATTTTTCCAATGTCGTTTATAGTTGCTGTCTCGCACAGCAACTCAAGGCTGAGTGGTAAAAAATTTGGCCCCAAGTGTGACTCGAACGTGACCTTGTGACCACTGAGCCACTGCTTTGTCACTGCACACCGAGGTCTGTCGATAGAAAAACATTTTTCAAACAAAGTTCTATCGCGCGACAGATTATAAACACCAACTCGCGACACAAACAGCACTGTCGCGGGACAGACTATAAACGCCAACTCACGACGCGTCGCACGACGTGTCGCGCGACACAAAAATGCACTATCGCTTCGCGACGCATCGGAAGTATAAATCCTACCTAAGTAAATTTAGTATTTTTAGTTATATGCAAATTTTAATAGAGTCTTCTAGAAGTTGTTCAGAATTGTCTAAGCTAAAACCTAAAGAAGACGGCATCAAAAAATCTTTTACGGTTCTCGAGATACACTCAAAAATGTATTGTTTCATTCTTATGTTTCATTCATGTCCATTGTTAGAAATAACACTCTGTATGACAAGAAAACCCTTATTGTTGACGTCGGAAATACGCAACAAAGCGTGTAAATTTAGAAAAAAAGGAAATTGTCTAGTGCAAAAATGCCAACCTTTTCACAAACGCGTGATGAATTCTTTTATCAAAAGTACAAAAATGTCATACTTGAAGAAAAATTTTGAAGGATTATCAAAAGTGTCCTTTTTATTGAAAAAAGCAACAATCCATTATTTTTTTAACATACAGGGTGGCTCACGCAAGTGTGCACACCACTGTGTAGGAATTATCTCCAAACCCTGTCGAATTTTTCGATGCGATTTTTTGCAAAGTTAGATAGGCATCAAACAAGGTGACAATGGGATCGTGTTCTCCATATCTAAAACCCTCGAAAAAAGCCGATTTTGAGCTACCGTGAATGTTTTATCCTAAAATACAAGTTTCTGGGGATTTGACAGCTGTTTGATGTTTCGAAACTTGACATTTCGAAACCTTTTTATATTTTTGAGAATTTCTCCGGAAATATAACTCCAATCCTGATAGTTTTGGTGTCGTTATAAATCTGGATTTCGTAGCAATCCAATGACACTAAAATCATGCCATAACTCTTTCTGGTTGCAGAGATATTACATAATTATTAAAAAATGTTGAAAAAACTGACATTTTTAATAAATAAGCAATAACTTCTCAACCAGAAAGAGTTATGGTATGATTTTGGTGTCATTCGATTGCTACGAAATCCAGCTTTCTAACGACATCAGGATTGGCCAAATATTTCCGGAGAAATTCTCAAAAACATAAAAAAGTTTCGAAATGTCAAGTTTCGAAACACCAAACGACCGATTTGACCATCGAATTCATAGCCAGAAAAAAGTGCCTGATACCCCGAGGATTATCCTCTGACCAAGTTTAAAGAAAAGAGTGGTGTTGTGAACTCGGAGCTTAAAATATAACAAAGATCTCAAATTTTTGGGGCCAAAAATCCTAACAGATAAGAAAATGTTAGTGTGCATATTTTTTACGGGCTTCGGTCTACATAAATTTATACAAATCATTCTAGATTTTATTTAATGGAACCTACGCATAATGATTCTATTTTAATTTACTCTATTACCAATAAGGTTCAAAAAAATGACGATGCTATATTCATATCCAATGAACAAAACTCCATCCCAGTTTTTCGAATCTCACTACATGTTATTTGTTTAATAGGAATCGCATTGAATTTAAAAATTTGTTTTGGAAAAAGGCAAAAAAGGTATATTCGAAAGGAGTCGGTTTATTACTTAAGAAAATGTTTAGTCACCGTCACACGACCACTACGAAAACATGTGTTAGGTTGCTAAAAGTTATGGCTATTGCTGATACGTTTAGCTTGTGTTCACTATTACTTCTTTTGTGTGCACATTTTTTGGGTATAAATAATGATCTTGTTATGCATTTTATATGTAAAGTAAGATTTTTTGTGGTATATCGGAAAAAGTCTTGAGATTTTCAAAAGCCTTCGGATCCCAAAATATGAAGGAATCGTTTGCTTTTTTTCAATTTTCCAGAATAATACATCCCTTCCTCCCTCCCCTTCTCTCTTAAAGGGGGTGATGTTGATATTGTTGGGTGATTCGAGTCTCCGGCTCGAATCATCCAACATCTGGGGTGGGGATACGTACCCGGGGTATCGCCACTCAAAGACGTAACTAGAGGAGGGATCGGTGCCCTCCCCCTTCCTATTCCGAGATGAGGTCGGTCCAACGGAAGTGATAGTCTTCAAGTATGGTGGACGGCCGGGAGAGATTTTTTCGAAATCTTGCTTTAGGCAACGTAGTTCACTCGATTTTCTTCTGGGGACTGGTAGGGTTGTGATAATTTTCCTTTTCGTAATGGGCGAGGGCTTCGATCAGAGAATTGAACACTCCCTCTCCCACCATTCCCCTCCCCCCGCTTAGAGTGGAGAATGGGATCGAACAAACCCTTCTCTCTTCACCTTGTCTAGTCCATCTAACTAGCTCATTTTAGGTTGATCTTTTTTTAATGCATACAGCAAGTGCCTTTAGCATATGGTGTTGGCTAGTAATCTCTGCCGTGCGTTATATTGCAATTTATCGGCCTTACTCTCATTTGGCAATGAGAAAAGAACCTATTGCAGCTGTGGTATAGATTTTTTTCAACCTATAAGTTCTTTAATAAAAACCTTATCTAGATATTAATTTTAATCCTTTGTGCGGTTCTTGAATCTTGGATACTCTATGGTACTGGGTTTCAATATAATTCATGTATAACTATGCCGGAATATATATCAGATAAATGGGCGAGTCGGTTGCATTTTTTAGAAATTATATGGAGTTATATATTGCCATGTATTTTAATCATCATATTGGATATTAAAGTAAACTATTTATACATATAAACCAATAACAGTTTGAGAAAATTTCAAGTCTCCCCTTTGACCCACTCACTCATGGGCCCAAAATTGAGGGGGACCACCACCTAGACCAAAATTGAAGGGGGACCACCGCATCGGGGCCTCCTTCCCCACCTTGCCGACCTATGATGCGTATCCATAATTTCAAAAAAAATTATGTTTGTAAAATTTAATTTTATAGGTCTTGTGTTTTCAAAACAAAGTAGCTGCTCCATTAAAATCATCTACTTCATTCAACACTTCACCACAGACCGATACACGCATACGATCAATCTCGGAATGCATTATTAGAAAGGTTATCTATACTTTAAAGGGTTACCCTCAGGATCGTAGCTAGATAGGGTACGTGCCCCCAAACCTGGAAAAAATGAAAAAATCTAATTGTCTCCTTTATGTTGGAAAAAATGAAGCAAACCTAATTGTCCCCAAAAAGTTTTTTCACCAGAATTTCGTATTTTTTTTCAATAAAAATGTCCAGTTTTCAATTTTTAGACTATAGAATGTTATTTTTCATAAAAAAATCGTCAAATTTTCTCTATTTTTGCTCAAAAATGGGATTTTTTAAAACTTTATTCGTGAAGAGTCATGTCTCCTAAACCTGAAAGAAAGCATTGCCTCCCCCAAATCTAAAAAAGAGTCGTACTCCTTTCAAACCTGAATCCTAGCTACAGCTCTGGTTACCCTATAATCTGTACATGGACAAGGATAGAGACAAGACCCCCCCCCCCCAAGGGAGGAAGTGGACAGTCAGAAATGCTTTATTTCTTGGCATCGATGTTTATTCCTTTATATTCAAACAAATTTTTTAGCTTACAACAACTACTGAAACGAGCTCCATTTGCAGTTACCAAGCAACCCAACCAACACCTTGTAAAGAAGATAAAAGGTTGATAAAACAAATTTTTTCATTTAAAGTAAATAAAAGCGCCACATATGGAGTAGCCATACCAATTAGACTATCTACATCTGTATCTTCGTATAAAGAAATATCAATAATAGAAAATCCTAGTTACCAAGAGAAACAAAAAGAAGAAGTGATCAATTTAACTCCAAGAAAGCAGTAAGTAGAGGGATTTCCCACGAAGAAAAAAGTTCAGAGCTACTTCGGCTCTTATACCGCATAGAACTTGGTCTAAAATCGAAAAATTTTAACGTTTTTGAAAAGAGGAAATTTATACCTCTTTTTTAGCACAAAACGTACCTATAATCAAGCACAAGTATTAAGAAGATGCCTGTTTATAACATTGCTTGATTTAAGTATGAATCTTCCTAACTATCTTTTTCGACTCTACTTGAATACGATTTCTCCGGGAGAATTTGAAAATCTATTATCTCACAATTATAAATGGATTTTTAACTTCATCGAAGACCTAAGTCAACTATTATATTTTGCGCAGGTATTTTTTCCAGATGTTTTATCGTTTATAACGTTTTCTTTTTTTAGTTTTCTCTAAATGCATTGTATCTAGTATATCTAGTTTATGATCCACCAAAGAAAACTCAAATGGTGTAATCATATTTGATATAATAACATTTTTTGTATTTTAGCATTTTAAAGTCTACTTTAGAAATAAATATTTATTATCTATAATGTAACTTTATAACTTAAACTTTCCGAAGACAAAGTATTCAAGTGGACTGGTAGAGTGTCCGGAACAGTGATGTACCCGTTTTCGGAAACGTTTCCGTTTCCAGAACGAAAACAGAAATGAGATTCAATTTTTGCATTTTTTATTTAAAGGACCAATCCAGTAAGTTACAATCATATGAAAAAATGATATATTCGGAAAGATCATGAAAAATTGAGCATTTTTTGTTTTTACGGCATGTTCTGAATCGTTGTAGTTTTAGAGATAATTGCGTTTGAAATTTTGAATTTGAGTACAAGCTCTTCGTTGTAATACACAAACTTTTTTGAATTTTTTGCAAAAAAACCGATTTTTGCATCCAAGAAAGCATTTTCAGCATAGGTCGGCAAGGAGGAGGGAGTCTTCCCCCCCCCCCCGACCGACACATTCATGGACCCAAAATTGAGAGGGACCACCTCATGGACTCCGCCGAACATATGAGGTGGTCCATAAAAATTGAGTGTCAAAAGACTACCTCAAGCTAAAAGTCTTTTTTTATTAAAATCTTAGCCGAATTTAATGAGGTGGTGGGGGACCACCTCATCGTGGGTCCCCTCCCATCTTACCGACATATGGTAGCCGACATTTATGATTTTATATTTATGTTTTTTACATCAAAACAAAGTTAGCCAGGTGTTTTCCTGCTCCTATGAAGCGGAAATTTGTTAAACTTTCCTGGATATATGCCAATATAATGTGTTTATGAGTTTCATATTATAAACTCAATTTTTTTATTTCATTTTGAATATCAAAATTTTCTTATTGAAGATTTTTTTGGCATTAAAAAATTCTCACCAGATTCGATCTAAAGGTTAAACAAAAAATGTCTTAGGTTTTTGAACACTTAACACTAAAAAGACGGTTCTTTCTCATAAATCAATAAATTATATAACATTTCTCATAGACTAGTTCACACATAAATTAGAACAGGCCCACAACAAGAACCCAGAACCCAATTTGAGGGGGCAGGCCTGTCTGACTGTTTCCGATCTGGAAATTTCGTTCCATTTTACGCTATGAATGCGCATCCGTGGGGTAGTCGCCAGGGCCGGCCTAAAAAACTCCGGCCTGATAGGAATTGAGTTTGAGGGAGCAGGTCAGTCCGGCTGTGTACAGATTAACCCAGTTCAGACTTGTCCTCGGACCTGCACACCTCTAATTTCTAATAAAATGAATCAAGCACGGAGAATATTACAAAAATGTCTATAAGCAACTTTATCCAACGTTGTAGGTTTTATCATTTTTTAGTGCCTAATACATTAATGCGCATGTGGGTTCATGAGAATTATGTCTGCATTTGTAAAATTTTAATAACCCTTTAATATTATCACACGCTATTTTTTATTATAAAATTTATTTTCCTTAAAAAAATTCTATTAACCCTTAGGAGATATTTGAGAAAGAAAATTGCATGAAAAATTTAAACTTGTTTGTGTATTGAAGCGAAAGGACTAAAGTTTCAAGGTCTGTTTATTGAAGCGAATTATTAAAAAAAATCGATTTTTACAAAGATCTTAAAATTTTCATAAAAACATTGTAGCAATTTTTTATAACTCTATGAAAAGAATAGAATGACACAAAAAATTTGCCAAAATAACTCTTCAAGGTCGATTCAATAAATTGACCTTGAATCAGGAATTTAAACGGTATCAGTTCTTCGCTTCAATACACAAACACATTTAAATTTTTCATGCAATTTTCTTTCCCAAATATCTCCTAGGGGGTAAAAATTTAGAATTTACTTCCAAAGCAAAAGTTGTTCATCACAGCGTGAACTTTATTTTAAAATTTTTTGTTCAAAGGTGGACTGGTCCTTTAAATAAAATAAGTCCTCTAACTCTTTAAAGGGGGGGGTAACAATCATGGCAGGATCTCGAAAAAAATACGTTCCTAGGAGTAATTTTATTCGAGAAATCGATTCTGCGCATTCCCGAAGCATGAAAACGCTTCCTTGACCCTGATTCAGGGAACGATGTGTATTGTAGCGAGAATAGAATAATTCAGGGTCACGGAAGCCTTTTCAAGGTTCGGCAATGTGCGTAATCAATTTCTCGATCGAAAACCCTCCACATAGAGTTATTTTGGAAAAAATTTAAAATACTTTTCTCGCATAAAGTTACTCCTAGGAACGTATTTTTACAAAAATTTTTTCGAGATCCTGCCATAATTGTTACCCCTCCTTTAATATAACACGCTAATTTTTGTTAAAAATTTTATGTTTATCTCAAAAATCACATGTGAAATAAGATAAGTTACGTCTAAAAAGTTTTACGCGTGTTAATTTTTTGTGGTCAATAATGATATATAGAAGTGCGTAGACTACATTTTTTGCTTGCTATTGGAACAGCCTAGTTAAACTTTTATACATAATTGACCAATTTATGCGTTTGTTAAAAAAATTCAAAACTTGTCAAGCCATTCAAAGATTTATGCTGTTGTGTTTTCTTATTATCTAATAGTGTTAGGTCAAAAATGAATTTTCGATTTTTTTACTTCAGCCCATTTTTTAAAATAATTTACAGATTTTTTCTATAAGTGATGAGTCTCTTGTCGCTTCTTGAGATAAGTTGCTAGGACAGCTTATCTCAAGAAGCTATAGGTCTATCTCTTGTGAAATCTACAAGACACCTCGACCCCTGAAAAGGGAATTAGTCAGGGATATCGGCCAGGAATTCTAGTTTATTTTTATGTGCGAATTGATGCCGCATAGTGAGAAAATCAAAAATCGCTAATCCTGGAAAGAAAATAACCTTGAATGCCAAAAGACTTTTTGCGATCCGACTTATAATTTTAGAATAATCAGAGTTACAAAAGATCCGATTTTTTGAAAAATTGGTATTTTCATTATGCATCTAGTCCTAGATTTTAAATCGGATCACAATAATTACTTTTGCATTCAAGAGAACAATATCGGAAATAAAAACAAATGGAGGAATTTAATAAAACATTTGCTATAATTTTTTAGATGGGTTTGAATGTATATACCTCAACTCATTTTTACCCTTTTGTGAGGGGAGGGTGGGGTACCCCGTCCGAGTAGAGATACCCAATGAGATCAAAAATTCCTTCGGATTTGTGTTCCACATACCCAAAACCCCCAGATAATCAACATTTCTATAAAAAATTGCTGGCTTTAAACTTTTCTTGCCTTGAAAAACACGTGACCCACTGTGTGACTTTCCCAGACATTACCTCTTAAAATGTGACTCAGAGAACCACAACATTTATTACCTTTTTAGAATTTTCTTTATTCTTTTGGGAGATCTTATGAAGCTTGAGATTTTTTAATCAAAATGTCGCATTTAGAATAAATTCACGCAATTTTTCATGAATTGAATGCTGGGCTTTTAATTACTTTATTTGCGTTGACGAGTTTGTAAAGTCTTTTATCATTCTTTCCTGAGAGTTCAGTTTTAAATCAAAAAAATTTTGTTTCATGAGAATTTGTTAAAAGTTAGAAAAAATACAGGGTGTTCCAATGAAAGAATCACAAAAAAGGGGATCCCACCATTTCATTAAATTCGGCTAATATTTTAACATAAAAAGGACCTTTTTTAGCTTGAGGTAGTCTTCTGGTAACCAATATACTAACTGTATCGTATTCAACATACATTCTTTCCTAATAATGAAAAAATATTTCATCGAAAAATAGCGAAAAATGTCGAAAGTAGATGTATTTTTTGGGCCGATAACACTTATCGAACCACCCAATCCGTCAGTTCCTCCGATTCTGCTTAAAGGAACAGGCCAGTCAGTTATAATCATATGAAAAATGATATATTCGGAAAGATTATAAAAAATTGAGCATTTTTTGTTTTTACGGCATCATCTGAGTCGTTTTCCCCATCGAGATAAATACATTTGAAAATATGAATTCGTGTACATGTTTTCGTTGTAATAATCAAACTTTTTTGAATTTTTTGCGGAAAAATCGTGAAAAAATAGCATCAATCGACAGAGAATTTTATGCTGAACAACTTTGCTAATTGAAGTTTGCGTAAAAAATTGTTTTTTTCGATCAAAAATGCAAAATACATTTTTATATATTGAAACGAAAACCCTGCATGAATTTAAACTTATTTTACATTTTTATCGGAGAAAATAATTCTTTACGCAAACTTCAATCAGCAAAGTTGTTCAGCATAAGATTTCCAGTCGGTTGATGCTATTTTTTCACGATTTTTCCGCAAAAAATTCAAAAAGTTTGACTATTACAACGAAAACATGTACACGAATTCATATTTTCAAATGCGTTTATCTCGATGGGGAAAACGATTCAGATGATGCTGTAAAAACAAAAATTGCTTAATTTTTCATGATCTCTCCAAATATATCATTTTTCATATGATTGTGACTGACTAGCTTTGTGAGACATATAATTTAAAGCCTCAGCTTAAATAAACACGCATGGCTAGATTAATTTCATAAAATGCTCATTTAAACGTAGTCCGTAGGTTGTTCTTTTTTTTGTCCTATCGTGACTAGGAAGGGGAATTGAGACAAGAGGAATTGTTTAGGTACTAAGAGATTCCCTAGGTATCCTCATGTTTCTGTTAATTAACAAAATAATTAAAGATTTACATGAGAATTCCATATGGATTGGTTTTTAAAATGTTTATGACCTTTTAATACGAGTTAATTCTCTTTTTAAACTCTAGGTTTTCTACTTTTAAATTTGTGTGCTTTGGATTTTTCGTAGGAACTTACTCGTTTAAATTAAGTTCCGCGATAAAATATTTATACTTTTTTCCTGAAAAAATGATCATTGCTCAGTTTCTTTTGTTGCAAAAAAGGCGTCAGATTTTATTTTAAGAGTCCTTTTGCAATAAAAAGGATTTTTTATTTATTTTTTGGGACCCGGAAATATATTTTTTCTAAAATAACCTTATGGGTTTCTGGGTGTAAATATATGTGGGGAATCGATTTCGCGCATTCCCGATTTTGGCAGTATAACTTTTCGTACAAGTGTGGTTCGTACGAACTTTT
>JAQGBS010004205.1:0-10562 GCA_034698545.1 Acrobeloides obliquus
AAATGATGGTTGAGGGACATTTTTCAAGTGTTCATAAAAATTTGTGCCTTTGTGGGTATGCATTCGCCACTAGCTCCAACTTTTTTTAACGTAACGCATAGAAAAATCTCGCTATAATATAAAACGTATCAGTTAAAAAATTCGGTACTACTTCGGAACGACCGCAAATGACAGTGTTCTGAAGTCGAAAATTTTTACAAATTTTTGCTCAAAATTCAAAATGTTTGCTCAAAACTGCAATCAAGCAAAAACAGCTTTCACGCATTGTCAATGCGCACCATAAAAATTGAAAAAAATCATAAAAATCACATGCTTATGAAGTATAAAAGGCTCATTTTCACGAAAAGTATTCATGTTCACGCTTTGGGAATGCACACAATCGATTAAAAAATCTCGCATAAAAATACCGCTAAAATGCTTGGTTTTGAACAAACTTTCGACTTCAGAACCCTGTGATTTAAAGTCGTTAATCCTTATTAGTACCAAAAATTCCTCTGACACGCGGAAAGAAATATATTTTCCGCTTGGCTCGATGAACAAAAACCATGTGCACTCATTCGACGAATGCCCTAAATTTTCCGATCATCCCCATTTATTATATTCCAAAAATAAATAACAATTGATTTTTGTGTCATCAACAAACTTCATGCGCAATCTTGTCTATGTTCTGTTATTAAAAAACGAAAGAAACAGCAAAAACGTAAGTAATTGGAAAAAATTAAATAACTATGAACGTGGTATGATCTTTTCCACGTGCATATAAATTGAATTTTTTGTGTGGAAAATCTAATTTTTAAACAAAAATCGAATTTTGCCTATATAGCCCATTTCAACCCATAATCCTAGCGGGTTCTTTAAGAGTTAGTAAGAAGCGATCGATCGCGATCCCGTCCGATCTGGCAAGTTAAGCAACTTGGGCCCACCGGTTCGATCCCGCTCGGAGCAATTTTTTTTGCTTTGTCCAAAAAGGGATAAAAATTTTTGCTAGGGGTGATTTTATGCGAGGAATCGATTGCGCGCATTCCCGAAGCGTAAAAACGCTTCTCTGACCCTAATTCAGGGAAGGGAAGAGTGTATTGAAGCGAAAATGACTAAAATTAGAAAATTTCACCGGAAAACCGGCTTTCTAGGGGTTCTCTTATGCGCGGAATCGATTGCGCGCATTTTCAAGGCATTGAAAAATTTACCCGACCCTGATTCAGGAGATGTGGGTGTATTGAAGCGAAAATGAATTAAAGTTCGAAATAAATTTTAATTTTTTATGTTTTTGTGAGTGTTCAAGAATTTAATAATTCATAAGAAAACCCCTAGACAGCCGGTTTTCCGGTGAAATTTTCTAATTTTAGTCATTTTCGCTTCAATACACTCTTCCCTTCCCTGAATCAGGGTCAGAGAAACGTTTTTACGCTTCGGGAATGCGCGCAATCGATTCCGCGCATAAGAAAACCCCTAGGCAAAAGTTTTTATCCGTTTTTGGACAAAGCAAAAAGAATTGGCTCCGAGTGGGATCGAACCAGTGGGCCCAAGTTGCTTAACTTGCCAGATCGGACGGGATCACTTCTTACTAACTTTTAAGAAATCCGCTAGGATTATGGGTTGAAATGGGCTATAAATTGAATTTTTGAACAAAAATCGAATTTTTATTTTCCAAAAATAAATAACAATGGATTTTTGTGTCATCAACAAATTTTATGCGCAATCTTGTCTACTTTCTTTTATCAAAAAGCGAAAAAATTACATCAAAAACGTAAATAATTGGAAACAATTCAATGACTATGACCCTGGTATGATCGTTTCGGCATGCATATAAATCCACATAGGAGACAACTTTTCACATGAAGTTTTTTGAACGAGAATAGAATTGTACAGGGTGGCCCATTTGAAGTTCCCCTAATTTGAAAAATTCATATTTCTACAAAACTATAACGATTTGAGCCAAAACCAAAATACTATTATGTAGGAGGGCTTATTATACTTTAATAATAACAATTAAATGAGATATTCAACTTCCTTTGGGGCAGGTTGTGCTGAATGATCCTGTATATTGTGGAAACTCGAAAAAATCATAATTTTGTCAAATTTTAGGGGGTAAGCCCCACCAAAATTTTTAATTTTTACAAAAATTAAATTTTGAAATAAATATCATCATTGTATTCATCATGATTGATAACGCTTAAACGACATACATATTAACCAAACTCGAAAAAAATAATTTTTACAGATTTTTTTAACACATAAATATAAACTATCATAAAAATCGGAAATAAAATTTTTTATATAATGGTTTCCTAGTTGCCTAAATTTTAAGACAAAAAACGCATCGTTTCGTTTGCATAGCATGGGAACACCTATTTTTGCCAGCTGTCAGTCACTCTCATTCATTTCTCCGCTTCCTTCTTGCTAGTCTGTTCTCGCCAAACAATCGATTCCATTGTTAACTATATAACTTTGTACACACAAATTTTTTTATTTACAATATCATAAATTTATTCTATTTTATTTTTGTCGATTTCTAGACTGGATAGAGAGAGAGGGGGAATTTTTCGATAAAGCTAAATAATTTGTCTTGAAAATGTCAGAAACACTTCGAGCGTTTATTGCATGAAAGGAAGCCCGTATTTTCAAACATGATTAATTTACAGGGCGTATAAAAAAACCGAAATTTGGGAGATTTTTTCATGTTTTTTTCGACCCGAAATTTTTTTTCAAAAATTACCCTATTTAGGGCTAAGATCGATTGCGCACATTTCCAATGCTTCCTTGACCCTGAATCAGGGAATCGGAGTGTGTGTATTAAAGCGAAAATCAAAAATTTTTAGATTTTCTGCCTGAAAATGACTTTCTAGAGGTAATTTCATTCGGATAATCGATTGCGCGGAGCTTGAAAACGCGTCCTGAATCAAAGAAAAATTGACGTATTATAGCAAAAATTGGTTATCGCTTCAATACACACTCCGATTACTGAATCAGGGAATTTCTGAGTTTTTGAATTTTTTCTCACAATTCGAAATTTTTGTGCTCCGGGAATGTGTGCAATCGATTCCCTGCATAAATTTACCCCCAGAAAATCTACAAATTTTCGATTTTCGCTTCAATACACACACTCCGATTCCCTGATTCAAGATCAGGGAAACATTGGAAATGCGTCGATTCCCCGCATAAAGTTACCCCTAATAGGTCATTTTTGAAAAAAAATTTGGCTCGGAAAAATACGAAAAAATTGCCCAAATTCCGGTTTTTTTCGATACACCCTGTAAAACTAGGTCAAACACACAATAAAAATTTAAACATAAAAAATTGGTTATAGTTTATCTTCTTGCGTTGGGTACTTCACCAAGAAACGATCTTTTGCCAAAGCGGATGAATGTGGGCTTTCCGTTCGAACGTAGGGCTCGATCATAGTTTTGGTAGTTATTCCTGGGATCAGCCTGAAGTTCATATAGGGCTCGTGCTAGGTCACCACGTTTCTAAAAAAGTATTTTATTAGAAAAATTTTTTTGTCAAGTACATTTTGGTAGTACAAAAGTCGGGGCGCAATTATTAGCGCCCATATGTAGATAAAGGTTCGATTCGAAAGTTTATAAATGAGATTTGAAAATCATCATCGATAAGCCTGTGTGGTGTAGTGGTTTTCGTGTCAGACTATGGCGTGATATGGTCGGAGTTCGACCCCCCTGCCAGAGAGATATGTTTTTGTATATTTTTTACAAATTTTCTTGCAAGATTTTTTTGCACTTATTTTGAAAAAATTTGTCATTGACAAGTTGGGACCATCCCTTTTTAGCTCAAAGTTTCGTTGAATAGCTATAAAAAAGTTTCCTAAACTTTCATCTTCAACTATAACTGTCAATTACACGACACATATCCCTCGTCATTTTTACATAACCATTATTAAAAAAAGAATAAAAACTTACATCAAAATCCATTGATGGTTCGTTTTCGTCTATCAAAGCTGCTCTGACGAAGAACATAAAAGCGAAATATACGACGGAGACGGTTAATATAAAACTAGTGCTTCCCATTACTGTGGTTTGAAATATAAAGTCCTAAAATTTTTGTTGAAAGCTATTGAACATGGTCTAACACGGGAATACTTCTTCAAAATTCCTGGATATTCTATTATTTTTAGCTATGTTGAACAACCTTCAAACAAAATTTTTGAAAAAAAGTTGCTTTCAAACAATTTAATTGAATTGTAAAAACGAAACTTTTGTCCTTCATAGTTAAGTGGAAACAAACTTTTTTTTAAAATTTTTTTGAAAGTTGTTCAGCATAGCTAAAATTAATAGAATATCCCAGAATTTTGAAAAAGTAGACCACGTTCAATAAGGTATAATAGCGGAAATAGCTGTTGTGTTGTCGCGAATAAAAGTGATGTGAACGATATAAAAACACTATAATTATGTCTCAAAAATCCGCCAACTCGGTCTAATCGCCCTCTAAATAACAAGAAAAGGAGGTAATCATGTTAAAATTCAATTTAGCAACGTTCGAGAACGATATGATATTTTTGGCGTCGACTAATAAGATAAATAGCTAGTTCTCACGTCGTTGACGCCAAACGATTATGAGAAAATAAGACCAAACCAATGATATGTGAAATTTGTTGCTTATTTATTAATAAGAAAAAATTGCTGCATGGCACGGGAAAATAAGATGGATGATCTCAAGCTAAATACATATAAGGCTTTGGAAGACTGTTGAGAAAGGTGTGATAGGTAGTACATGATTTGGTTAAATTCAAATGTAAAAATATTTTCGTGTTCTCGAGAACTAATCCGGGTATATGAAGTGCTTCGTCGGGAAAATTAAAGGACCAGGTCACTCAGTTACAATCCTATGAAAAAAATGATGTATTCGGAAAGATCATGAAAAATGGAGCATTTTTTGTTTTTACGATATCATCTGAATCGTTGTATTGGGGGCGGAAATAAGTTTCTGGAATTTCATTGTTTCGGAAATAATAAATTTTTATTCCACTTCAAAACATAAAAAACGACAAAACTTGTCCAACTTGTTCAACAACTCTTCATTATAATCTATAATTTTTTTTCCTAAATTTCCGGCAGTTTTTCAAATCCTCGGCGATAAAATCCAATTTTTTATGCAAAGTACTCATCCAATGCTTAACGAATTACTTCTTTATTCTTAAAGACTTTTTTTCAGATAAAATGCTCCAAACTTCGAAATAAATGAAAATCTAATGGGGCTTCATCTGGAGAATAGGGAGCATGAGAAACTACGAACCAGCCCAATTAAATCAAACATACTACTTCGAAATTTTTTATACAGTCACTGTCATTTTACCAACAGCATGTTGCGTTTGAAAATTTGAATTTGGTACAAGCTCTTCGTTGCAATACACAAACTTTTTGAATTTTTTGCAGGAAAATCGTGAAAAAATAGCATCAACCGACAGGGAATTTTATGCTGAACAACTTTGCTAATTGAAGTTTGCGTAAAAAATTATTTCAAAAATGCAAAATAAGTTCATGAAGGGTTTTCGTTTCAATATACAAAAATTTAAACTTATTTTGCATTTTTGATCGGAAAAAATAATTGTTTACGTAAACTTCAATTAGCAAAGTTGTTCAGCATAAAATTCCCTGTCGGTTGATGCTATTTTTTCACGATTTTACCGCAAAAAATTCAAACAAATTTGATTATTACAACGAAAACATGTACACAAATTCATATTTTCAAATGCATTTATCTCGATGGGGAAAATGATTCAGATGATGCCGTAAAAACAAAAAATGCTCCATTTTTCATGATCTTTCCGAATATATCCTTTGTTTATATGATTATAACTGACTGGCCTGGTCCAATAAGGAAAATTGCTTTTTTGAAACGGCATGGGAAAATAAGCAGAATGATCTCAAACTAAACACACAAGGCTTTGGGAATCTGCTAAGAAAAGTGTGATAGGTAGTACGTGATGTGGTCCGACTCAAATGTAAAATATTTTCGTGCTCTCGAAAGCATGATAATCCAAGCATATTGATGTGCTTCATCGGGAAAATTAAGGAAAAATTGCTTGTTGAAATGGCACGGGAAAATAGATTTAGTGATCTCAAACTAAACACATATAAGGCTTTGGAAACCTGGTGAGAAATTGTGATAGATATAACGCTTTTCACAGGGAAATTTTAAAAAAGTGCCAGTTACATGATTACATGGATAGGATGAGATTTTGCAATGACAAATGCTAACAGGTAGGAATATAATGTTTTTCACAGAGAGATTTAAAAAAAGTTGCATGGTAAAGTGCGAAGTGGCGCCAACTGCATGCATAAGGTCGAGAGTTCAAGAAATGGCACAGTGCGGAAGTGAACCCTCGACTTTATGCGTGCAATTGGTGCCATTTCGCACTTTGCTGTGTAACCGGCACTTTTTAAAATCTCTCTCTGAAAAACACTATAGTACGTGATTTGATTAAACTAAAATGTAAAAATATTTTCCTGCTCTCGAGAACTATGCTAATCCGGGCATACTGATGCGCTTCATCAAGTATAAATAACATCTAAGAGATTAATTTTTTATCTATAACTTTCTAAAGAAGGAAGATAACCGACTACATTTAGGTTTCAATACATAAACTCAATCTCATCATATTTTAAAAATAACTCTTCATATTTTATACACTTGATTAATAGAACACAAACTTGACATCATGGCACGACGATAATAGAATAAATGAAATCAAATTTTGTTTAAGACACCACTAACTGTAACACCCATGCACAAGGTCTTACGTCAAAATTTTCAATACTACATATTTTTTCGATTTGGCGACCTTTTTTGGTCAATTAACGTAAAATTCGTAGTACGGCGACCAAATACTACATATTTTAAAATTTTTTTACCGGATACACTACATGTCTTACGCGCATTTCCAATGCTTCCCTTACCCTGAATCAGGGAATCGGAGTGTGTATATTGAAGGGAAAATCGAAAAGTTTTAGATTTTCTGGAAGTAAATTTATGCGGGGAATCGATTGCGCGCATTCCCGAATTTTGAAAACGCTCCCCTGATCCTGAATCAAAGAAAAATTGATGTATACGTCATCGCTTCAATACACACCCGATTCACTGAATCAGGATCAGGGAAGCGTTTTCAAACTTTGAGAATGCGCGCAATAGATTCCCCGCATAAATTTACCCCCAGAAAGTCTAAAAATTTTCGATTTTCGCTTCAATACACACACTCCGATTCCTTGATTCAGGGTCAGGGAAGCGTTTTCAAGCGTTGAAAAGGCGCACAATCGATTCGCCCACATAAAATTAGCCCAGAGTCATTTAAAAAAAATTTCGAGTCGAAAAAACATGAAAATCGCCCAAATTCCGGTTTTTTTCGATACACCCTATAATGCAACAAAAAAGTCAGCAAGAGTCATCAAAACTTCTACTTTTTCGTTTCACGAAAGTAATTTTTCTCTGTTTTAAGTATGTCGAAAGAATGTATTTTAGAATGTGTTTTTGAAATTGTCAAAGTTCTTGGCCAAATTTAATTAAAGTTATTTTTACGCAGTTCTAGCAAAATTTGTAGAAAAATACGCAACAAGTTTTCAGAAGTGACGTGAAAGAAGAAATTGTGAAAAAAATTGAGTGCAAAAATCACCAAAAAAAAGTCAATGAGGAAGTACGTAAAAAAGAATGTAGAAAAAAAGTCATCAAAATCTAACAAGATGCTTTTTCACATTAAGTGGTAACCTGACCCTCTTGAAATCCAATTTTGCGATGTACAGGGTGTCCCAGTAGGTTGGTTTGAGGATTTTTCGTCATCCACTCAGGGGACAAAACGACCACGCAGCGATACTGGCGGGAAAATTTTTTAAAGAAATTTGTTTTCTTTATATACAAAATTTTCCCGTCGGTATCCCTGTGTGGTCGTTATTACTAAATCGAGTGTCATTACTTCGACTGTATTTTCCGAACAATTCAAAATACCTCAACATTTCGAAAACTCACGGAACTCATACGCTAGATTTGAAAAAAATTGTTTGACTTTGCATTTGATAACAAAGAACTGCGAAAATTCAATTTTACAACACATGAAGATGATGAGCCAACTACACATTCGGGATGTATGAATGACCTCTTAATAACATACTTCCTTTGTCAAAATATATTTATGCATAAAAAATAACATGTTTTGCTAGTTCCTCATACTAAACACTTAAATTAAAGCTCGAGAGATTAACTACATCACAACCTTATGGCAAACAAAGAAACCTCTCATCTTAATAACAAGAAAAAAAATACCCCGATAAGCCTCGAGCCCACAAATCAAAGTCCTTTGCAACACCGTTAAATTATAAACAAAATTAAAAGATTTTTATCGTGAACCTGGCTCAGTGGTAGTGCTCCAAGATTCGTGTCTAAGGGTTTCGGGTTTGAATCCCAACTGAGTCGAATTGATTTTGCTTGTGAAAAAAGGAGCAGATGCCAGTTGGTGATATAAAATCTCTGCCAGTTAGTGACATAGATTTATGTCACCAACTGACAATTGAGAAAATTGCCAGTTGGTGACATAAAATCTCTATCAAGGCTTAGGCCTTATTGGACCAGAAAAAATTGCTGATAGTGCATAAGTACCTTATTTTTCTGTCATCACCAACTGGCAGAGATTTTATGTCACCAACTAGCATCTGCCCACAAAACCTAATAATTTCATGGTTAGACAACTTTAGAGATCAACTATACCACATTATAATCTTTTGGCAAACAAGGAATGAAACCTCTCATGGTTAATAACAAGAAAATAAATACCCCCCAACCAATTCGAAATAATACGCCTCGGGCCCACAAATCAACTTCCTTTACGACACTAAATGCCGGAAGCACAAGAAAGTTTCGGAAATCCGAAATTCGGTAAGCAAATAGCCTATATAGCGTGGTATTATTTCCACATTCGAATTTATGAGTCTAGGGCATTACGTCGCGTTTTTTCGAGAAGACCATTCATAAAAAACCTTTTTGCAAAAACTTTGTTGAACACGTCTAACAAGAACGCCTCTGAAACTGACAAGCTCTTCCAAGAAAAATGCTTCAGTAGCTTTTATTACGTAACCTATTGATGTAAATCCGATACGCAAGAAATCTTCTTAAAGGACCATTCTTGCTAAAATCTTTCTCTGATACATTCTGTTATTTTCAGCTATTCTGAGCAATATTCAATAACAAAATTTTTTAAAAGTTATTATTTATAAAAAGAAAAAAACTGAAAAAGTGGAAAAAAATTGAAAAATTAAAAAAGTGGAAAAAATTGCAAAATTCGAAAAAATTGCAAAATTCGAAAAAAGCTAAAAAATTCGAAAAAACCGTTGCACCATTTTTTAGAGCCCATAAAAAATTTACAAGAAAAATAATATCAAATTCGTATTTGCCGCATAGAACCCCCCCCCCCCCCCAGCACCACAAATAACACTTATCAAATGATGCAAAAACAATTCGACTCCGGTGGGAATTGAACCTGCGATCCTACGGCGTGGGAAATTGTTTTTCAAAAACTAATGAAAGGCAAAAAAATTTCACGCAATTTTAAGCGGGGTCTGCGTTTACCACTTTTTATGATTTTCTAAAATAAGACTTTCGACTCTGGCGGGATCGGACCCGCACCTATAACATGAACGTCCAGCGTCCTAGCCATTATGCTATGCGGACTTTTTTTTCACTTTTGAAAGAAATAAGCTATAAGCACGTTAAGAGGATTTATCAAAATTCAGAAAATGATTTCATTTCCCATTCAACTAGTCAAAATTCCGCATAATAATTTCCCAGAGTCCGAAAAATCAAATGAGCTATGCTTGTCCGCTTTTTGGGAATTGAATATACATTTTCTTGGAAGTGTTAATAAAGGGCAAAATATACCATGCAACTCTCTGCGGAGTCGGAAAATATTATTTTCTATTGTTATTTCAAACATGGATATGTATAATTTATAATTCAATGGAAATCTGCGAATCTTATTTTTTTCTTATGTAGTAAATGCTTTTTGATTTCTTATATTAAAGGACAAGGAAGTTTTGAACAAATTTTGGAGCTACTACACAATAGGGGCAGGGGGCTACCCACGTGAAAAAATTCAAAAATGATCCAAATTGAAAAATTCACCAAAATTCCAACAAATTATTCAAAAATTGAAAAAATCCGTCCAAAATTGAATATCACCATCGTGTTTTTCGCATAAAATTACCCCTAGGCAAAAATTTTCATCAATTTTGAACGATGCAAAAAGATTTTGGCTCCAAGCGGGATTGAACCCAGGTCTTCAAATTCAAAGTCTGTGATGTTATCCACTAGGCTATGCTTATTTTTGGAACCTCTCTGTAAAACAGACTTTAACATTTCTATAATAGCTTAATAGAAAAAAGATTTACTTCTTTCACTTGATCTATAAATTTTTGATTTTTCTATTGTCCCATGATTTCGTTTCAATACATTTTCCCTGATTCAATACGTAAAAAAGTGTAGAAGATTTTCGAGTAATTCAAAGTTTTATATCTCTATGCCAAAAACTTTCACAAATTCGTTGTATATATTTTAAATAAAATCGAATT
>JAQGBS010004206.1:0-10561 GCA_034698545.1 Acrobeloides obliquus
TCTTGATTTATCTGGCGATTTGCAAAAAGTGCAAGGTGGAAAATTTTGAACTATTCCGTTATTACGAAAACGAACAATACAATCATTCATCTGAATCTAAAAAAATGAAAATAAAATTTGCAGAAACTAGGTGGCCCATTATCAGAAATTTCTATTAAACATAAAATCCATATCAAAAGTGGTAAATGCACACATAACTTTTTCGTACAATGGGTTGAGAAATTCTGAGTCAGCGAAATGAAGAATCGATGGGAAAATTTTGAAAACTGCACCCATTATATTGTTCAACTGCAAAGTATCAGTGTATTCACGTGAATAAAAGTCCTACCGAACAAAAAACAATAAAAAAGACCCCTATGGATTTTCGATGACCATTATATTGTCGACTCCCCTTATTTTTGACATGCGTTAAACCGGTTTAAAAATTAGTTTATTGCAATATATTGCGTAACAAATGAGCATGAAAATAAGATAAAGTTATTAAAAATATATAAAAAATCAATATTTACAATCAGATTAGACGAGTAACAGGTGTACCCCAAAAGTGAGATTTTGTCATTTTGTGGGCCAAATTTCTCAAAGATTTGTTTAACACTCAAAAGCCGGTTACATTATGTTCTTGAATTGGTCCCACATTTCACAACTTCGCCAAAAATCGAGTTTAAATTTGTTTCCATCGCCCGATAGCTCAATCGAGCGCCCTAATCACCGGATTTTTTTAGAAAACGAAATTATTGAGAGAAAAAAAATTTATTTTCGATTTTTTGCGAATTTTTAAAATGTGAGAGCAATTAAAAAAACCGTGATTTTCACTACTTTTGGGATAAAAAATCGAAAATAAATTTTTTTTTCAATAATTTTGTTTTTAAAAAAAATCCGGTGATTAGGGCAATCGATTGAGCTATAGGGCGATGGAAACGGATTTAAACTCGATTTTTGGCAAAGTTTTGAAATGTGGGAGCAATAAAAAAAACAACCTGTACATATCGTAAAATAAAAAAACTACAAAAATCTCGATTTTGGCACCTTTTCGGATCAATGTATAAAATTAAAGAAAAAATAAATTTTTGGATTCTCTGTGTTTAAAAACAATTGATATTGAAAATTTCACTTAAAAATACTTATTTTGTTGAGATATACCAAAAAACTCAATAAATCAGCATATTAAAAAGATTTTAACATATCTCGGAAACTTACCATTGGATTTTTTTAATTCTTTGATTAAAATGATCCTCTTGATTAGTACTTTAAAAAATGTTTATGTTACAAACCAGCTTTTGAGTGTTAATGACCCTATAATCAGGGTTCCCATTTTTCCAAAAGTAAGATTTGAACTTATAAAAGTAAGAACAAGTAAGATTTTGCATTATCAAAAAAGGAATTCAGCTAACAAACAGTATTTTCACAATTTTTTGAAGTCTATTAGACTAATTCAGGGTCAAAGAAGGGTTTTCAAGATTTTTAAATGTGCGAGATCTAGCATGGAAAAATCTCTTTAGGGTTGAAAGTTTAAAAAGTTGAAAATTTTTGAAAAAATCGCAAATTTTCGGTTTTTGACTCACACTTTATATATAAATTGCCCTATACTCATAAAAAAGTTTGTATCACTTACAAGGAATAGTTCCGAAGTGTTTATTTTAAAATTGCGATTTGAAAAAAAAATTTTATATGAAAATAATAGGGGTGGGCCCCTAATTAGAAAAAACTATTCCTCTAAATTTAAAAAAATTTTATATATAAGAGGTCACTTTTTGTTATTTATAAGTAATTTTTATAGCGCTAGAATATAGAAAAAATAATGTTATTTGAAATTAGTGACTATGGTGTAGTGGATAGGATGTTGTGCAATTGAACTTATTCTCGTTGGTTTGACGACCGCCAGCGCCTAATTGTTTTTAAAACAATTTGACGCTGGCGGGTGGTCGAACCCAAGACTATAAGTGCAATTGACCAACATTCTATCCACTACACCATAATCACTAATTTCAAATGACACTATTTTTTCTTATATCCTAGAGCTATAAAAATTACTTAAAAATAACAAAAAATTATCTTTTATAAAATTTTTTTTAATTTAGAGGAATAGTTTTTTCTAATTAGGGGCCCACCCCTATTATTTTTATATAAAAATTTTTTTTCAAATCGCTATTTTAAAATAAACACTTCGGAACTATTCCTTGTTAGATCCCCCACCCCTCAACCATAGAATTGCATTTTTAGGCAAAAACAGCAATTTTTGACGATTTTTGGTGAAAAAATGTCATTTTTTTATTGAAAACTTGAAATTTTCACAAAAAATAGCATTTTTGGCAAAAATTGACCCCCTGAAATTTTTCGGAAAAATAGACCTCTCACCTATCCCCTCACCTCTCGCGAGTTTGGGGGTCCCATTTGATAGAAGGCGCCTCTCAACATCGAGAGAAGTTAAAGGCACTCTAACATCAAGGTTGGCCTCTCCCCCCCCCCTAAACTCTGGCTGAGTGCCAAGCTAAGTGGTACAAACATTTTTGTCAGTTTACATTTCGTTGCTCTACATATAAGTAAGATTAAGTTTGTTAATAGTACAACTCTCTTCTTGTTACAGTGCTCTAATGGTGCATCCCAAAATTTGTTTGACATTCTCCTTGTTTGTCCCACCAGTTGGTGATATCTGGGATACCGGCATGTTTTCTAGTATGGGCTATTTTGCACAGCTCACAATAAGATGAGATCCTGTGGTTGACATTCTGTTTTTTATAACTTCTTGTCCAGTTGAAGTATCTAAAAATGTAGGTTCTATAAAAAATATATTAAAGGGGGGGAGGTCCAAAGTAGGTAGGGTCGAGTAGAAATTTTTTTTAAAAGTGACCCTTTAGGGATAATTTTATGCGAGAAATCGATTCTGCGCATTCCCGAAGCATTAAAACGCTTCCTTGACTCTGATTCAGGGAATGAGATGGGCGTAATAAAGCGAAAATTAAAAATTTTCGAATTTTTATGAGAAAACCGTTGATTTTTAGGTTTTTATAGGCGGAGAATCAATTGCGCGCATTCCCGAATCATGAAAACGCTTCCTTGATCCTGATTCAGGGAAGGGATACGTATTTACGTAAATAAATTGGTTTTCGCTTCAATAGATTTCTTCCCTGTATCAGGGTCAAGGAAGCGTTTTTACGGTTCGGGAGTGCGCAATCAATTCTCCGCCTAGAAAAACCTAAGAATCGACGGTTTTCTTATAAAAATCTGAAAATGTTTGATTTTCGCTTCAGTACACCCACCTCATTCCCTGAACCAGGGTCAAGGAAGCGTTTTCATGTTTCGGGAATACGCGGAATCGATTTCTCGCATAAAATTACCTCTGAGGGTCACTTTTTAAAAAAATTTCTACTCGACCCTAGTTTGGAGCTCCCCTTTAACATAAAGGGTGGAAAGGAGAGGGATGGATAGGGAAGATAGGATTGTATCTATTTCAAATATCAATTGTGAACAAGCCAGTATCCTCATTGGCATATACCCCCCCCCCTTCCTAATTTTTTTCTTACGCAGTGACCGGTCCAAAGTCAACAATCAAAAAGGGTCACCAACCAAATTTTTTGTATAAAATATTCGATTTTTGGAGAACAATGGCAATTTTTTGCGATCGGGTACACTTTGGGGGTCCACTTTTTTATTGATGGGAAACTAAAATTTCCATACTTGAGGTATTCCGTCCTATTTGCTGCCAATAAAGTCAAATATCTTGCCAAATCATTAGGTGAATTAAAATCATTCGTTGCTATAAAAGAATCGGCCGGAACAATATCCTTGTATATCTTCCGATCCAAGACTATAGGCACAATAAGATTTTTTATCTGCCAAAATTTTTCGGTTATATAGTCTTTACATATGGAATTTTCAAACGCGAGGTAGAAGAGGTGATTATCTAAAAATTTTAAGAAAATGTCACAGGATAAGTTTATGGTAGTTCATCTAGATATGAATTTCACTCCTCTCTTCCTTTCTAAAAATTAGGGGGGAGTGACATTTAAAAAAACAGGATTAAGTTTATGGTGCCAAAATCCTGTTTTTACTGCGCCAAAATCCTGTTTTTCAAAGGACACCTCACAGATTTTGGAGATGAGGTACTTTTGGGGGAGGTGAAGAACTGTCCATTTAGAGTTCCCCTACCCCAAAGTATATAGGTCATACGGTACCTATTTCCTTCTGTTCACAAGTAGCATGGTTACAAGGCCTATGAGTACATTGGCCTAAAATAGTGATTTCTATGTAGCGTTTGAGCCTTTCTACATAGGCTTCTCGTTTTGAGGGAGTATGACAGTTTGAGACCAATTGGAGGACGTGTTTGGACTTGGCTTGGACTTTGGCTTGTACCTAAAAAATATACAGGTTATAACTTAATAGGATAAATGGGGCACAATAGCAGTAATGTAGGCCCAATGGGAGCATAGATGGATAGGGATTCCATTTATGGATCCCCCGCAAATGGCCAAAAGTATCCTTTTTTTGATTAAAAAAGAAATTTTTTTATCCAAAAAAATTGCATTTTTAGACAAAAATAGCAATTTTTTTAGTGATTTTTATTGAAAAATAAAAATCACCTCGCGCCGCGCGAGGAGGTTTACGACCCTCCCCCTATTTAAGTATGACTCGGAGTGGGAGAAGGGCTCATTTAAGTGGTGGTGGGGTAAATCTTTGCGATAAGCTTTAAACTGGGGGAAAAGATCTGAGAATTTGCCTACCTCACCCCAACTCCAAACTTCCTCTTTCGTCGTCTCATTATCTATAGCATCAAATCGATCGTATATCGCTAGAACATCACTATCCATCCGATAAGTCATTGAGAGATCAAAAAAGTTTCTCGGCACTCTTTTATAGGCAATACCCGTATGATATGGAGATTCCATATTATAGAAAACATGAAACTGCCCCTTTCTAGCCTTCATTGGGATATCTGTCTCGTTCAAATCTCTAGCGTGGAAAATTAACAATTTTGCTTTTTCGATGCTGCTAAAATAAGGGGTTGAATATACGACGGGACAAAAAATCATTATACCTTCTGTTATCAGTGAAAATGCACTTATAGGGGCAATCGGATTGGTCAATAGGATTCTTTTTTATATAGTCATGAAAGTAGGTGCCGAATATAGCTGTCCAGTATAAGATGACAGGGATTTCATTCCGAGAGCTCTAAGAATAGTTTTTTTACGAGGCATAGGTGGATAGGGAGTGCTCTTTTCCACCTCAAATTATAAAGGGTGGCTAAAAACCGAAAATTTGCGATTTTATGCAAGTTTTCCAAAATTTTTAAAATATTTTCTAAAATAAAAAAAAGTCATTTTTGCCTAAAAATGTGATTTTTTCAAAAAAATGGCCAAAAATTTTCAAGATCAAACTCGACATAAAAATTTGCCCCGTACCTCCCATCTCGCCATCCTTGAAATTCAAATCTCTTATGAGACTGATTTTGGCCCCTTCACTTAAACTAACTTTGCGAGAAAATGGAACAAAAAATGAAACATTTTTTGAAAGATTTTAAAAAATTATTTTTGCACATATTTTGAATGTTCTATATCAGATTAGCAAAAAAAAGTTTTTAAGATTTTTTTCATGCATATTAGCCGATATGTAGGGCTGTAAAGTCAAAGTACTACGTAATTTTGAAAAATGCATCCTTTCACTAAAATAGACTTTTCTCGTCAATTACAACTCTGTTTTTAATGATCGAAGTGTCGTTCGATAGGTATTGAAATGAGCTTCAAAATGGCATATTAACTTTTCAAGAAAAATTTTCATAGTCGTGTAATAATTCAAAATACGCAAAAACGCTTATCCATTCTTGTTTGTCCCCTCGCTCAAAACTATGAAAATTTTTGTTGGAAAGGTAATATGCCATTTTGAAGCTCATTTCAATACCTATCGAACGACACCTCGGTCATTAAAAATAGAGTTGTAATTGTCGAGAAAAGTCTATTTTAGTGAAAGGATGCTTTTTTCAAAATTACGTAGTACTTTGACTTTACAGCCCTACATATCGGCTAATATGCATGAAAAAAATCTTAAAAACTTTTTTTTTGCTAATCTGATATAGAACATTCAAAATACAAAAAGAATTTTTAACAATCTTGCTATAGTCTTTTTTTCGTCAAAGATTTTTTTCTTTTATAAAATTTTTCGATTGAATCAGGAATTAAAATAAGAATTGTTTATTGAAACGAAAAAAAATTAAATTCTTTGAGAGAAATTTAAAAATTCTGATATAGTTTGTAGTTCGTATTCAGAGATTAAAAAATTCTTTCAAAAAATTTAAGTTTTTTCGTTTCAATAACCAATTCTTAGTTTAATTCCTGATTCAATCGGAAAAATTTTATAAAAGAAAAAAATCTTTGACAAAAAAAGACTATAAAATTGTTTCCTCATTATGTCGGCATAATTCCATTTTCTCGCGAAGTGAGTTTTAAATTATGTGGTAGATGAACTCCAGATTTGAGGCTTACAGAAAAAAGATCATTGTTAAGGAAAGGCTCATATTCGAACCAATAAAGAAGATATAAAATCATCAGCAATATTAGAATTACTAGAAATTTCCACTTTTTCCTAACACCGTTTGATATATTGGTCTAAAAAAGGATAGGTTATATCAGTGCCATAACCAGAACAAAGTTGGGGGCACCAAGGTCAAAAATCTCATTTTTCTTATGAAATTTTTTTATTTTTTTCTTAAAAATTTCAGGTTTGGGGGTGGCATGTGCCCCCAGTGCCCTCTCCTCAAGGCTACAGGTCTGAGTTATATCATATAGTAGGGTAGGGATTGGGTAGAACTAGGGTATGAGAGCTAGTGTAGGACTAAGGTATGAATGTCAGGTGGATAGGGGATCCATTTATGGTATGACTCGGGTATGATAGAGCTAGTGTAAGGCGGGGCAAAGCAGGGTAAAGTGCAGAGCCGGAAGAGATTAGACTTACCGCAAAGCTAGCAAATTTTACATTTTGTATATTATATACTAGAGACTCATCCATTTCATACAGGGTGGCCAAAAAAAACCGCACTTTTGCGATTTTTCGAGCATTTTTTGCCAAAAAAAATTTTTTTTAATTTTTTTCAAAATGACCCTGTGGGGGTTTTTCTATGCGAGAAATCGTTTGCGCGCATTGAAAAATCTTCAAAACGCTTCCTTGACCATGAAATCGTTAAAAATTTGAAAAAAAATGAAAAATTCTGGTTTTTTTTAACGATTTCATGGTCAAGGAAGCGTTTTATAGATTTTTTAATGCGCGCAAACGATTTCTCGCATAGAAAAACCCCCCACAGGGTCATTTTGAAAAAAATTAAAAAAAAATTTTTTTGGCAAAAAATTGCTCGAAAAATCGCAAAAGTGCGGGTTTTTTTTGGCCACCCTGTAATATTAAAAAAATTTTAAAAATTCCAAAAATAAGGGAGGGTTCCAACACCTGAGGGTCAATTTCTCGGGCTAAAAAGTAATTCTTTCAACTGAACTATTTTTTATCTCAATAAAAACGCTATAGAACAAAAGTTTGTATATTTTTCCAATAATCAAACAAAGGCTAAAATGCTATAGACGAAAAATTTAGCCAGGTGTGGCTTCAATGGTCACACCTTAAAAAGGTGCAAATGCGAAAAATTTATACTATGATCAAATAATGTTTCCTAAATGGTTCTGGGAACAAAATATTGGCTTCTCAATTTTCGTATTTCTGCTAAAAGCGCAAATATCCACACTCAACACCTTAATCTCATAATAGGGTCAACAATAGGGTAGATATTTTTTTAAAGCTATAAGGAAACAAATATTCTAGTTGAGTAGGTATTGTAATAATTTTTGGAGGCCGAAAAGATGCCAAATTAGCTTCAAAATTTTATTTTTATAGCAATTTTGAAAATAATAATAATCTGGTTAGTTTCCAAATTATCTGCCACTATGGTCAATGCTTTACGCTAAAAATTCTTGGATTGCTTATTTATGATTCATTGGTTGAAAGATAATAAAGGTCATGCTATATGGCAGAAGGAATTGGAGCAAGTTATCATGAAGTCGCATTGGGTAGAGGAAGTGGCATAGAGAAACCTCTGATATCCTACCACTTAGCCATTCGGTCAAATGGTTTTAATAAAAAAAACTCATGATATGTACTTTCATTTTACTCGTCTCCTTGAGTCGGGTGGTACGACTCGTTGCTGAATCGGATGGTACGACTCGTTTAAAAAAAAATTTTCTTGACAGTAAAAATCGACCGCGAGGTGTCATTTCAACACGAAATTCTATGGGAAACAACTTTGTAAAACATAACTTTCCTGAGAAAACTATTTATATTTATAAAAACTTTAAAAAAGTCGGAGCTTTTCTTGATTTGGGATCGGGCCTGATTTCTCTAAAAAAGAATTTTACAAAACTTTTTGACGCTACTGTGCTTCAAACCTTGCCCTTGAAAATTAAAGACTGTTGCGTTACCGTCTACACCATTATGAAAGATTTTGTTTGCTGTTTTCAAACTTTTTTCATTTTTTATTTCTGTGATTTTTGATGTAACAGTGTTTATAAATTTGAAAGTGTTTATAAATTCTTTACGCGTATTTTTGGTTAAAAAATTATGCCTTTTCATTTGTAGTCCGTGATATTTTGGGAAATAAATTTTGATGATATTTATTGTACAATTTTTTATTACAACTTACAATCTTACATCACGGCGAAAAATTTTGCCGAAAAGTCAAGTTCAAATGAGTGACATACTGTATGAGCAAAATACACAAAAATCATGGTCTTAAAATTAAAGATGAAAAAAGTCCATTTCTTCGGCGGCTGCTAAATTCATTGTGCTTTAGACGAGCTGAGCGGTTCAAATGATCATTTTTGTTGTGGATCGGTGGATTTTGATTTCTCACAATTCTCGACGATTTAGCAGATTCTTGCTCGATTTCCAATGCATCAAGACCGCTTTCTAGCGTCTTCGGTTTCGTGTCCACATCAACCACAAGAGTTTCAGTTTTTGTAGATTTCAATAGGTCTAATTCTTGGCGGGTGGTTTCAAGGTCTGCCTAAAAATTTATTTAAAAAATATATAATTTCTTGGCGCCCACCCGCATCGATTGAAGATCTCCTTCAAGCTCATATTTTGTACTGGAAAAAGCATTGACTAACTCCAATAGTTGCTCTTTTAAGATTTCAGTTTCAAAAGATGGAAAAGTAGGCTCATGATCTGTTTTCGAGGACTGTGGTGGGCCGTTAGCATTATTCTTTTTTGCTTTTTCGATATCTTCGAGTTTTTCTTCTAGTTCCGAATTGAGCTTCTAAATTAAAAAACTTTTTATATTTATTAACCCTGATTTTCAGGGTTTTCGTGTTAATGTCGCAAAAAGTTGAATTTTATCCAAATCATCATTTTTTCTTACTAATTACAATTTCTTACTAAAAGTTGACTGATAGCATCTCTATGCTCTTGAAGTTTTCTTTGTAAAATTCCATTCTCTTCTTCAAGTTCTTTGATTCGGAGGTTGTCACTTTTGTGAGTCTGAACATTTTGATCTAGAAATTCAAATTACTTTCTTATATAAAACGTGTAATGTGTGTGTCTGTATCTACCAGATCTCTTTCATATGAAACTGGGTCAGTAGTTATCGATCCTAAGCTGCTCGGAAGCTCAGCTTGGGAGTGAAACTCAGGAGCGTAGCTCGAGAGCGCCGCAGGCGCTCGGTGTCCAGTTTATGAATCATAAAAATAAAAACATTTGATTTACCTCTAGTTTCATGTGTTCTCGTCAAATTTTCAAGCTCGCAAAAGAATTCTTGGTTAATCTTGGCTTTGTTTTTAACTTTTTTGAGCTCTTTGGCGAATTTGAGGGTTGAATGGGTTTCTTCAAAAAATCTAAAATTTTGATTTTTTATGATTTTTGATGGTGGGGGGAGGGATTTTTTAAAAATGATCAATTTTTTAAATTTTCTTTATTTATAGGCCTTTTTTATTATCTTTCATTCAAAAAACTAAATTTTTTTTCATTGGAAAACTTTTGAGTTTTGTCCAACCCTCAATTTTTTCTACCTGTACCTATGCTATGAACTTTTACTCTGGCCCAACTCCCAAAAATTGAACAGAATGAAGGTGCCACAAATTTAAAAATTCATTGGCTCCCTACTTGTGGTTAGGATGAACGTTGATAATAACAGCTGTTCTAGAATTCCCACCTAGAGCATCTTTTAGAAGTTGTGTTAGCAAAGTATCCCTATACGAGACAAATGGTGGCTTGCCTCCAATTAGCCGTAACACACGCCCCAAGTTGAACAGGGAGCTGTTTATGTGGCAAGCCTCCTAAAAATATCATGTTTAGATCTATAAGTAGCTCAAACCTTGAGCCGCTCCCCTTCAGCTTTGCTGCTCTTTTGTCTTTCGGATCCAGCTAGATCGATAAGATGGAGTTTTGAGGATTTTTTGTTGACGCCATTTTTGAACGGTTCTGAAGATTCAAAGTTGATGATAAAAATGGCATGTGATCGTGAGCCTTCTCGATTCATGGCTGTCTCGGCAATACGGCGATTAGACCAGCCTGTTTGAATGGTCTAAAATTTTATATA
>JAQGBS010004207.1:0-10560 GCA_034698545.1 Acrobeloides obliquus
ACAGCCACTCCGCACAAGATCCGATCAACACCAAGCAAACGAAGAAGTTTCATAGACATGCTTGAATTAAGAGACAAACTGCTCATGCGGGGCTCTTCACATGATTCGGCAAGAAGTAAAACTGGCAGCAATATGTCGGTGGCAAGGTGGGTTGGGGCTGCGCGCTAACTGTTTCGAGCAGGTGGTCGAGACGCTAAACATCTCGAATTACACCTAATCAAGACGCTAAACGTCTCGAATTCGAGACGGCGTAAAATTCAAAGTTTTCGTGTCAATACTCCAACTAATTCAAACGAAGTCGAGACGAATTCGAAATTAGTACATGTTCGTTTTTTGCTTCAATACATGCATTAATTTCCTGAATCAGGGTCAGGGAGCATTCCCTCCCCCAGAAATTTTATCGTCAAAAGAGCTTCCAAAATCGAACATGTACTCATGTCGAATTCGTCTCGACTTCATTTAATTAGTCGGAGTATTGACACGAAAACCCTGAATTTTATGCCGTCTCGAATTCGAGACGTTTAGCGTCTCCAATTATTGTAATCCGAGACGTTCAGAGCCTCATGTAGCGTCTCGACCATCTGTTTGAGACGGTTAGCGCGCACCCTTAGAGATGTTAGAAAAATTTCACCAACAAAATTATAGCGAAGATGCTCATGCCCAAGCAATGGTTGCCTCGTTTTGTGGAAGATCTTTTGACGATAACGAAACGAATGAAATTGCTCAAAGAATTCGACGAGCCACCGCAAACATCAATGTTGAGATAGAAACTTTGTTGGAATTTCTTACTCATAAAGGTGCGATCGGTTGATTCTTATGTCTTACAGCAATCTCTAGTTTTCCTAATACAGAAAAAGATAAGCATTTTCCTGCTTGTTTTTCACTAGGGACAATTCCTAATTTTCTTTCAATTCCCCAATTCTTGTCAATATATTGTGCCTCAAAAACTAGTAATTAACCCGTTTTTGCCCGTAATTCGTACAAGAGGGCTAGATGATCGAAAATGTCACGGTTTTTCTATGCGGAGAATCGATTGCGCGCATTCCCAAACCCTGAAAATTCTTCTCTGATTCAGGGGAGAGGTCGGTGTATTGAAGCGAAAATCGAAATTAACTGTGCAAGAGGGCTAGATGATCGAAAATGTCGCGGTTTCTCTATGCGGGGGAGTCGATTGCGCGCATTACCGAACTCTGAAAATTCTTCCCTGATCCTAATTCAGAGAGGGGTCTGTCTAGTTCACTTCAATACACCGATCCCTTCCTTAAATCAGGGTCATGGAAGCATTTTCAGGGTTCATGAATGCGCGCAATCGATCCCCCACATAGAAACCCCCCCCCCCCCACCACAAGCCCTCTTGTAAGGATATTTTTCGATTTTCGCTTCAATACACTAACCCCTTCCCTGAATCAGGGTTAAGTAAAGGGTTTCAAGATTGCGCGCAAAGTGATGTTCTACAAAGTTGTTCAGCGTTATCTCAGGAACAACTTTGTAGAACATCATTTTTTGAAAAAATTTTTCTTGAGTTAGGGGTTCCAAAACATCGTGTAGAAAAATCTACACATGGGCATAAACGGGTTAAAAATATATTTAGATAATAAAAATTTTACTGCTTTTTGTAATCACTTCCAAGTTTGTCTGCCACAATAGTGATCTCCTTTTTTTGCTTGATCTCATTTATCTTTGAAAAGTTGTTATAGTCAAAAAGTTGTATTCAAATCCACAGTTCTACATAACGTTGACACAAAACGTCAACTTTTACACGATAAAGTTGATACGAAACTATCAATCCTATTCATAGGTCGGCAAGGGAGGAGTCTCTCCCACCCTCTGACCGACGCACGTATGGACCCAAAATTGAGAGGGGGACCATTGCATCAAAAGTGAGTCCTCTGTTCCGAACTAGTACCCATTAGAATTTGGGTATCCGGGTTATTTTGGGCGAGCCTATGAAATCAGCAAAGCCTAGATTCGTTTACAACTTTTGGTACTACTTCGGATTAGCTGCGCCAATGTTTTCCGGTTACAGTATAGTCCGTTTCAGCTCTAACTATAATAAAAGCTAGATCCAAAAAAATTTTTGCTCTATTCTTTGTAAGAAAAGTTCTTTGTAGATCAAAATTTTTGCCCTGGTGGGATCGAATCTGTGGGCCCAACGTAGCTTAACTTGTCAGATCGGACGTGTTGCTAACTTCGGACTTTGAAACTTGGGTCCAGCTTTTTTAATTGAGGTTGAAACGGACTATACCCTGTCAGTTGGGGCAGCTAATCCGAAGTAGTACCCAACTTTTTAATCATATATAGTTGACTCTAGCATTTTATGTAAATAAGATGATCTAAAGTGTTATTTATATATGAAATTTTACCTCTTTTATGAATATAATAATAAAGTGCTACAGTATGAATCAAATGGCAAAAATAAGAAAGGCATAAAAAGGCTACATCTTATACACAATAAGTACACACACAATAATGGAACTTTTGGACTTTTTAAAAGAAACAAAAATAAATGTTATAAGTTATTCTCGGAGATTCAATGTTTTTATATCATCAGCAAATCCTTGTGGGCAGCTAACACTTTTTGATAGCACCTAAAAATATGCGTTAGAAGAAAAAATTTCGCAAATATTTTTTTTAGCGCAAAATAATTTTTTTCGCATAATATTTAAAAAAAAGTAAAATCAACCAGATTGGAACTTGAACATGATAAATCGCCTAGATTGATTTTTTTTCAATTTCAAACTCAGTATATAATGAGCTTGATTTTCCCACCAATATGCATCCCTTCGTGGTCGTGTTGGCAGGAAAATCAAGCTCAGTATGTACAGTCAACTCTCGATTTAGTGACACCCCAGAGAGGGGTCACTTAATCAAATCAGAGAGAGTTTGTCACTAAATCGAGTTTGACTGTATTTACACTTTTGCAGCGCATCCCTGCGTGGTCGTGTGTTGGCGAGAAAACAGCACTCGTTAATTTCCAAAAAAAATTTTGGAAAAATTCGCAATTTTTGCTGAGACACTTCCCTACTATTCCTTGTAAGTGGCATCCCTCGAGCTCGGCTCCCGATACTGTTCATATTATGTTTATACATGGTGAACACAAACACCGACGTACCTCATTCACATACGACAGATCACCTTTTTCGGTGCAATTATGTAACAAACCAATGGCCTGATCTCTAAGTAAAGGCAATCGATAATAATCAGCTTCTTGAGTTAATAAGGCAAGGCGATCGGGGTCCTTGGGAAGGCAGGCCTCCCAAAGTTGTTTAGCGGCAGACAAGCGGAGATAGTTGAGAATTATTCCAAAACTAAAAAACTACAGTTGATAAAACGTCAGGAACTAGTATCAATTAGAGCCACATTTCTGACAAGAATCACATGCCATATGCCATATAAATATAGCCTTTTCTTGATTCGGAGAAAGATTTTCAGATCTCGGAAATGTGAAATTCGGATTCCCCGCATAAAATTACCTATAGAGGAGTCAATTCTAGATAATGAAAAAAAGTTTTTTTCTAAAAATTTCACGTTCAGTTAACTTTTGATAGGATACCTTTTAAGGTGAGATGACCCCCTTTAGGCTTAGGCTTGGGCTTAGGCTTGGGCTTGGGCTTGGGCTTAGGCTTAGGCTTGGGCTTAGGATTGGGCTTAGGCTTGGACTTACAGAAAAGTGTTCGCTGGGATCGGACCCATGGTGACGTCTTATCGAGGTCAACTGCGATGTTAGGTGATTCAATCCACAAGGATATCGCCAAACACCCGATATTTATGAAATGTTAAAATTACCTATAAGGATCTCTATCAATAAAATAGGCACCATTTTTATCTCGCGTTAAATGCGCCGAGCCTTTCCTTTCGATATACCACTAAAAATTTTATATGATTCAATTAACGGCAATCATTAAAGGACGAGTTAAGTGGAAAAAGTTGCCAATTTTTGTTGATATTCGAAAAGTTCATGAAAAATGGAGTATTTTTTGTTTTTACGGCATGTTCTGAATCGTTGTGGTCTTTGAGATAATTGCGTTTGAAAGTTCATGTTTTCGTTGTAATACACAAACTTTTTCGAATTTTTAAATCGATTTTTTTAAATTTCATAAAATGAACATTGTAGCAATTTTTTATGACTAAATAAAAAAAACAAAATGACACCAAAATTATCCAATTTGAAAATTGTTTTGGGTTATTGAAATGAAAACTCTGATTCATGCTTTCGTTTCAATAACCCAAAACAATTTTCAAATTGGATCATTTTGGTATCATTTTGTTTATCCCATTTAGCTATAAAAAGCTGCTACAATGCTCATTTTATGAAAATTTAAAAAATTAGTGCTAAAATCTATTTTTCCTCAAAAAAGTTTGTGTATTACAACGAAAGCATGAACAATTTCAAACGCAATTATCTCGAAAACTACACGATTCAGAAAATGCCGTAAAAACGAAAAATTCTCCATTTTTCATGAACTTTCCGAATACCTACAAAAATTGGCAACTTTTTTCCCACTGGTCCTTTAATATGACTAACCAAATATAGTGCTGAACGTTTGTCCTGTGAAATGGTTTCAAAAGTAGTTGTATAAATTTGGCCACCAACATTGAATTCTATTAAATCCGGCATCATCTTTAAAAGACTAGCAAGGAATTTTAATAAAAATTCTAAAAGAACTCTCAATGCAAGAACGCTCTCGAAATTTTGAACAATTAATAAAAATGCAAATAAGGATGCAAATTGGGATATTTTGAGTGATGTGTTAAATTAACACTTTTCTGCCGACGTCAAGTTAATAGAAAGTACATTTAATGATCAAGTTGAACCGCCAATTTGAAGAATTTTCAAAACAATTCCTTGATAAACCCCTATTAATATTAAATATTAATGGGGGTTTATCAAGAGATTTTTTGAAAAATTCGTCAATTTGACGGTTCAACCTGATCTAGAAAATTATGCGAATTTCATTCCGTTTTCAAACATAATTTAAGGATGGCCCTAAGAAGCTTCTGTGGTGCAGTGGCAAAAGCGTCGTCCATTGTACCACGATGGAGTCGGGTTCGACTCCCAGCTCCGACAAAAGTTTTTTGCGCAAAGAATTTTTTCGATTTTTTTAAAATTGAATCAAAGGTTTTCTGATTCAATTTTAAGCTGCTTATTGAAACGATTGATTGTTTATTGAAACGAAAATTATGCGAATTTCAGCCGTTTTGAAACGTAATTTAAGAACGGCTCCGAACATAATTTCCTAAAAACAAAGTGTCCTTAGTAAAAGTGACAATGAACAAAAAAGCATCAAGCAAATCGACGTAAGAGAAGGAAGTGGACGGCAAATGGAGACAAAAAAAATTCGTTGGAAATCTCAATTTTCATAGACACTTATCTATAGTCAGGCAAAGCTGTTCTCTTTCTTTATGTGGTTTAAGAATCTCGTTCTATTTGTACAATTTCCAAATAGAATTTAAAAAAAAACAACTATTGATTTTCATTTATATAACACATACGCATAAAAAGATGGGTCATAAAATTGAACAAAAATTACAGCAAATAAACGAAAAATTAATATTAGGAAAATCATACGTGGGCAATGGGGGGACATGATCCCTCCCTTAGCCTTAGACCATATGTGGACAAAGGGGGCATGATCCCCCTTTGCCATATAGCTTAGGCTTAGCTTTAGGCTTAGGCTTAGCCTTAGGCTTAGACCCTACATGAGCAAGGGGGACATGATCTCCCTTTGCCGTATGGCTTAGACATAGGCTTATTCTTAGGCTTAGCTTTAGCCTTACGCTTAGCCTTAGTTTTAGGCTTATTCTTAGGTTTAGCTTTAGTCTTATTCTTAGGCATACATGGGCAAGGGGGACATGACCTCCCCCCTCATTTCGCCGCATTCGCAAAAAAAATTAATTACCCAATTCGCATTTTTTCGAGGGAAGAGCGAAAAATTTGAGTTTTATATGTGAAAAATGCGAAATGGTCATCAAAAAATGCATGATTTGCCAAAATTAACACAAAACATTCGCATTTTTATATACCAAACTCACGAAAATTCGATTTTTTATAGACCCAATTCGCCAAAATATGCGAAATGAGTAATAAACTCAATTCGCACTTTTTGGTCGTTGATCCCATCCCTTGTCCACGTATGAGGCAAATACAAAAGTGTTATACTTAACGATTCAAAATTTGAGGTCAATCATCAACCGACGATGCGATGAGCAAGGTGTGACACGAAACGAATAAAACATAATTGAGATATACCAACAAAAGACAGCCATAAATATCCAAGTGGCTGTCTCGGAGTACAACCTAGTTTGGAATTCGATTATTTTTTAATTATTTCATGGAAATTTTCTTTAAAAAAAGTTTTTCTAATAAGGAACACTGCCCTCCTTCGATGGAGTATTTGAATCTGTGAAATTTTCAGAGCAAAAAAACGCTTCCCTGATCCAGAGAAGGCTTGTGTATTGAAGCGAAAAGTCGAAAAAATGCGATTTTCGACTTTTCTCTTCAATACACAGGCCTCCCCTGAATCAGGGAAGCGTTTTTTCACTTCGAAAATGTCAAATTCAGATTCCCCGCATGTTTTTACCCCTAGAGGGATCATTTCCAGAAAAAATTTTTTTACGTGGTCCCCCAATTGTGTAGTAGCTCCGAAAATTAAAATTTCCAAGAAATCTAATTTTAAAAAACAAAAAGTACCGCCAATTGCGAAACAACACCGATTTGCTTGGTTATGAACCATCGATCCATATTTAGCCAACGACACAATCCTAGCTCCAAGACCTCGCTCTCTGTGGACTCGGTAGTCTTTCTTCCGTCTGTCCATGTCTTATTCGGTCTTTTATGCAGCTGGCTGTCGCGCCGGTGTCTCTTCCACTACCACCATTCATCCGCTTATGGGCATATTGCCGAGTGCAAAGATGAGGCTTTTGTTTATCTGTTGGATGAGAGATTTGAGATGGCGTTTACGACTATTAAAAGTTCATTAAGCAATGTAAACATTTTAAAAATTTTTTGCATGTTTTAAAAAATAGTGCAGCAAATGTCAACCATTTGTCAAATTTTAATGCCCAAGTGTGATATAATAAAAATTTATTTTTTCTTGTATAAAATATACATAAATAAGTTATAACGTACAGACGAAAAAATTTTGATATTAATTTTGAAAACAACAGCGAAATTTTAACGGATCCCATTTTTTCTCACACAATTTTTTTTCACACATTTTTTTCTCTCACATATTTTTTTTTCATGTCACGATGCTATCGTGACGCCACGAGACTGTCATGATATCACAATGCCGTCATGAGGGTCCCCACAAGCTATCGCATTACCACAAGCAACGGCACAAGCTATCGTACGAGTGTAAAATATACTCGTACGACGGACGAAATGGCCACAAGCTATCGTACGAATTTCGTACAATGCCATCGTACTGCGTAGTACGATCGTACAAGAGCTTGTGGCGATTTCGTTGTACTTTTACGTTAATTTTACAATCGTACATGACGCCGTGACGCTGTCATGACGCCGCGACGCTGTCATGAGGTCGCGAAGCCGTCATGATGTCGTGATGCCGTCATGACGCTATCTTGACTTCGCAATGATGTAATGACGTCTCGATGCCATCATGACACCATCATGAAGCCACGACGCCGTCGCAATAGGCATCGCGACATAAAAAAATATTGTGTGAGAAAAAAATAATTGTGTGAAAAAAATTTATGTTAATTTTAACTTTTTCCTTCAAAGATTTTTTACAAAACAAAAAATTTTTCGCCTACAACAATGACAATTTCAAGAAGCACTTTGGTTTTATGTAAAATGATCCGGCTCTTCCTCCCATATAAATTTAAAAGCAAGGCACACATTTTTATCTATGCGAATTCGACGTAAAGTCTCCGATTGAAATTGAAGAGGGGTTGTCTATCTAAAATTAAATTATGGCCAAAATTGGGTCACTATAACTTTCGTCATGTTTTATCTCCGCCACGACAACTTTCACCACATTGCCAAAAAACTATAACTTTCGCTGCATAACTTTCGCCACATTAACTTTCGTTCGTGTCAATATACATATATATTGCAAATCAGGCAACTCAATTAGTCTGAAATTAATATGTTTTGACACGAACGTGGCGAAAGTTATCGTGGTAAGATTCGTGGCGAAAGTTATAGTGCCAAAATTGGCACACACAAATAAACAGAACTTTTTATGTTGCTTACATCACAGGAAATTTCGACCCTTTGAAAATCGTCAACATTCGAAGTGTCGTAATTTTTTTCAAAGTCTTGGCCTTTTTTGAGACGCTTTCGAGTGACCCGGAGACTGTAGCAGGCACATCCAACAATAATTGCAAAGCATAAGGGAAGTCCACCAATTAGCCAAAAAAGTTCATTCTCTACTCGAAATTCTAAAAAATAAATTTACGGATTCATCTCTCGAACACGGCGTGACAAACTTGTAAAAAATAGGGGGAAATGAAACGATTGATTTGAAAATTGCCCAGGACGTTTATTTAACTTAACATTTTCGAAGCGAAAAACACTTCCTGATTCAGGGAAGGCCTGTGTGCATTGAAGGGAAAAGTCGAAAAATCATCTTTTTGCTACTTTTCACTTCAATACACAGGCCTTCCCTGAATAAGGAAAGCCTTTTTTCGCTTCGTAAATGTCCAGTTCGGCATTTCCCCATTTTTGTACAAGTTATTTACCTAGATTACTCAAGGAGTTTGCCTGTAAAGTGTTATTTAAAACCATCTTTATAGCCCAAAATTAAATTTCGAATAAAATTATGAATTGATAGTATAAAGTTTTTCACAGAGATATTTGGCAGTTATATGGCAAAGTACGATGTCGGCGGTTTTGTGTACAATAGGTCGAGGGTTCAATCTCGGTCAGAGCCGTTTCTTTTCCTGATGTTCAAATTTGATGAAAATTTTTGCCTAGGGGTATTTTTAGCCCAGGAATCCGAATTTGACATTTTTATTAACCCAAATCATCAGGAAATATGACTTTTTTTAATTTTTGGATATCAGAAAAAGAAATGACTCCAACCGAGATTGAAACTTCGACCTATTGCGCGTGAGGCCGCCGACATCGTACTTTGCCATGTAACTTTTTTTAGATCTCTCTATGAAAAACGTTATACGGTCTGAATCTAAGTGTTCCACAAAAAATTTTAAAAGTCATATGATTTAAACTATGCCATTAGTAAGGAAGGCTTTAAAATCTAGAAGCCAATTTGATGGCTTAACGTCTAAGCCCAAAATTTATGGGCCGAACATAAGTAGATTTTTTTACAGGGTGCCCCAAAAAAGTGGAATTTGCGTGATTTTTCATGAATTACGAGCTCGAAAATTTTTTACCCTGATTCAGGGAAATAAGAGTATGTATTGAAGCGAAAATTAAACATTTTCAATTTTTCTTCTGAAAATCATCGTTCTAGGGGTAATTTTATGCGAAAAATCGATTGCGTGCATTCCCGAAGCTTGAAAATGCCTCCCTGATTCAGAGAAATGTGTGTGTATTGAAGCGAAAACGCTTCCTTGATCTTGATTCAGGGGAATGGAGTTGGTATATTGACGTGAAAATCAAAAAAATTTCTTTTTTCGCCCGTACACTAACTCCATTCCCTGATTCAGGATAGTATGTTGGAGCGAAAATAAAAAAATCAGACTTTGTTTGGCTATCTAGGGTTTTTGCTATGCGAGAGATCGATTGTGTTTTCGAAACGTGAAAACGTTTCCCAAGTGGTAAATTGTGATTTTTGACAAACTTTTTGATTCTCGCATAGCAAAAACTCTAGGTAATCGGATATTTTTCGGTCAAAATACGAATTTTTTTCATTTTCGCTTCAATACGCTACCCTGAATCAGGGTCAAAAAAGCGTTTTCACACTTAGTGCGCACAATCAATTCCCCGCATCAAATTACCCCCAGAAGGATGATTTTGAGGCAGAAAACCAAAATTTTTTGGATTTTCGTTTCAATACAAAACACTCATCTCTCTGAATCAGGGTTAGGGAAGCGTTTTATAATCTAGGAAAGCGTTTTCACGTTTCGAAAACACGCGCAATCGATTTCTCGCATAGCAAAAACCCTAGGTAGTCGGGTATTCGGTCAAAATACGAATTTTTTCATTTTTGCTTCGATACGCTACCCTGAACCAGGGTCAAAGAAGCGTTTTCACACTTTAGGAGTGCGCGCAATCAATTCCCCGCATCAAATTACCCCCAGAAGGATGATTTTGAGGCAGAAAACTAAAAAATTTTCGATTTTCGCTTCAATACAAAACACCCATTTCCTTGAATCAGGGTCAAAGAAGAGTTTTTCAATCTTTTTCAAGCTAGGGAAGCGTTTTTCCGTTTCGAAAATACGCACAATCGATTTCTCGCATAGCAAAAACCCTAAGTAGTCGGATATTCGGTCAAAATCCGAATTTTTTTAATTTTCACTTCAACACGATACCCTGAATCAGGGTCAAGGAAGTGTTTTCACACTTCGAGAGTGCGAGCAATCAATTCCCCGCATCAAATTACCCCAATACAAGTCATTAAAAAAAATTTC
>JAQGBS010004208.1:0-10558 GCA_034698545.1 Acrobeloides obliquus
TTTTGTTCGTCTCATTTAGCTATAAAAAACTGCTACAATGTTCATTTTATAAAAATTTAAAAAATCGATGCAAAAATTCAAAAAAGTTTATGTATTACAACGAAAATATGTACACAAATTCAAAATTTCAAACGCAATTTTCTCGAAAAACAACAATTCAGATCATGCCGTAAAAACAAAAATGCTGCCTATAACGATTTTCATGGCTAGCTTTACGAAAAATGTCGGCTACTTGGCGAAGTGGATAAGGAAGTCGCCCGTCTGATCTGGCAAGTTAAACAACATTTTGCCTGCAGATTCGTTCCCACTAGGGCGAAAATTTCGATATACAAAAAAACTTTCCTTACAAAGAAAAATTTTTGCTTCATTCTTTGTAAAGAAAGTTTTTTTATATATCGAAATTTTCGGATCGAACCTGCGGGCCCAACATTGCTTAACTTGCCAGATCGGACGGGCATCTTCCTTATCCACTTCGCCAAGTAGCCGACATTTTTCGTAAAGCTAGCCATGAAAAACGTTATACGCCCCTGGAAACAAATCTTACATAGAGAAAGCTACCATCCGGCCAAGTAGCTTCAAAAAGTTGCGCATCATAAGCTTGTTCTTCACAAGGAAGATCGCATTGGCAACCTTGTACAGCGTAATAATCTCCATTTTCTGCAATATAAGTTGTTTTACACTGTTCTAAAAGGTCACAAATCTTGTGAAATTTTATTAGTTTTAACTACCTTGTGTTTCGTTTAGATATGAACAAAATGGCACATTTTTGTCACTGGGAAGGGGTATCCTTGCATCTGCGCAAGAGCAATTTGCAACAAGTTTATCTTGAAAACATGAGCGTAAACAGCCCTAAATTTGGATGTATATTTTTTAGTAGTTTCAAAATACCTCAGTTGAATAAGTTCCGTTAAAGTAAAAAGGTTGACCTAATTCTTGAAGTTTGTCCAAGCTACTACAACTTCCAAATGGAGCATCTAATCTTGTGTACATATTCTATAAATTGAAGTCTATGATTTTTTTCTCTAGGTACTAGTGTTAAAGGATCCCAGAGAAGTGGGAAAAAAGTTGCCACAATTTGTTGATATTTGAAAAGTTCATGAAAATGGAGCATTTTTTGTTTTTACCTTAAATACTGAATCGTTGTAGTTTTTGAGAAAATTGCGTTTGAAATTTTGAAAGTCTTTAAAAAATTTCTACCCAACCATAAAAGATACACCTTCACCATTTAAGCCTCAAAATAATTCTTACATATGTAACATATATACCAGCCATTACACCAACACCAAACTTATACCCTTCAACGTTTGGATATGGGGAATAATCTTGAGAGTGTAAAGTAATTTTTATCCCTGCCTCAGAAGTGCTAGTCAAATAGTCGGAAACTTCACTCATCACTAGCATCCTCAATCCTAAATTGAAAAGCATCAAACTAATAATAGAGCATGCATACCATTTGGTGCTCCAGATCGAGTTGTATTGTATTTGATATCAGGGTATCGATAATTGAAAGTGTAGCAATTTCCATAGTCGACATCAAACGTTGATGTGAAATCTCTAAATACAGTTAGTATTGAGTTGTTCAATAATTTCCCGGCTTTATTGCATTGCATCTGATTCGAATTTTAGTTCATTTTTGCGTCAATACATCCACAATTTTCCCTGAATCAGGGTTAAGGAAGCTTTTTCACTCTTCAGGAATACGCGCAATCGATTTCCCGCACAAAATTACCCTTATATGGGTCTTTTTTAGAAACAAAATTTTTGGGCCCAAAAATCATAAAATTTTGTGAACTTTTGGAACACCCCCAATATATATGTAGTTAACTAACTCTGCCATATTACACGGGTTTCCAGCAATAACACACGATTGTACTAAATTTGTTAAAGAATATCCAGTTTCTTCTCGTTCTGACTCCGGCATACTAGCTGACACATAATTCAATGCTTCTTGAAAATTTGCATCAATCGTAACTTGGCTATCATCAGGCTAAAATACCAGGGTGAGTACAAACCGGAATATTGCGATTTTGAGATTTTCAATTTCGGCATTAGGATCGTACACACTTCTCAATTCAAACCTCTAAGCATCTAATATACCCCTTGTTATTTTATATATGTAATGTGGACTGTATTTGTTGGTCTGTTGCATACTGAATAAACTTTTATTTATGTGTGTGTGGAAAAAATAGCATAAAAATCGCTAAATTCATGTACTCATCCTGTAAAAACTTACATCCAATCCATATAAACTACTTAGTTGATCGAGTTGAGCTGTTTGAGTTGGAGTCAAATCTGATATGTTGAAACAAGTAGAACATGTGATTGCAAAGTCCAAGTTTGTAAGACTGTAATTTGCTGTACTCGTAGTGGTAGTGATAGGAAACAAAGTTGAGCTTTTATTTGTTTTATTTTGATTGGGGTTAACTGTTACACCTGTTCCATAAGTGGAACTTGTGTTAATTGAGGTGTCGACATTTTTGCCAAATGATGAAGTGCTCCACTCAAAAAATATTAGTGTACTTGATGTAAACGAAGAAGTCATATTTCTCGAGGAATTTGTTGAACCACTAAGAGTTTGGTTATTAGGAAATCTTGGTGAGCTTGTCACAAAGTCAGATGAATTTTTGAAATTAGTATTTTGGCTAGTTGTAAGCATGCCAAATTGTGATTTTCCATTTTCATTTGTTGAAGATGAGTTTTTGAAAATATTCGTAGTTGTGCGATCATTTTCATTAGAACGTGTTTGTGGGTGAGTAGAAGTGAATGGCCCATCTTTTGTCGTAAGAGCAGTTTTGCCGTTAGAATTACTATTTGTTGTTGTTCGTGAGAAAATTAGAGATCCATTACTGTTTGCGGAATTTTTATTGTAAGATATGGTTGTAACATCTCTTTCTTGCCCTAGGCTTGTATTGACGAAGCCATTAGCTGTATTCCTGGCTAACGTTGAATAAGAGTCAAAAATCCTAGTCGATATTTGCTGAATTGTACTTGTTTTCGGTTGGACTGAATTTTCATAATCTGTAGTCAACTCTTGATCTTGATCAAACATTGTTGTTGTTCTAGAAGACACGTCGTTGTCAATGTTTGTAATCGCAGCTAAATTTGTTGTCAGTAGATCATTCTTGGTATCAGGACTTCTCGAATCAAAAGATTCTGTTACATCAGAAGTAGAAATTTTTGTAGGCCCACTGTTGAAAGCTAACGAATCGTCTGGATTTGGTGAGCTTATACCAGCCTCACTATCTGTACTACCAATTCCACTATTAGCATATTGACTAGTATTCGATGGAGACCCTTTTGCAGTGGTTAAAGAATTTTGCATATTTATACTATTAGTTGTCACCAAATTGGTTAAACCATGGTTATTGATCATTGTCGTTCCAAGAGAAGCTATAGATGTTGAGATTAAATTAGATGAGTTGAAGGCATTAGGTGTTGTTGACCAAGACGCCGTTGATTCAAGTGGTGTCAATGATGATAAAGAGGTTGTGTTAGTTGAAATAATAAATACTTTTGAAGTTGTAGGAGTTATTTCAGTTGCCGAAGAGCTGTTTGTCCAAGTTGAGTTTGTGTTAGAAGATGGGCTCACTAAAAAATAATCGGGATTAGCGTGGCTGCTGTTAGATCAGAAACAATAAAGAATCTAGTTGAATAAATTTTTTGAATTACACTTCGATCAAATTGACGACACTTTGTGTTCGGAGCACATATTGTGTTCCGAGTTGGAACACTAGACACAATTTGTTCTGTGTTAGAAACACATTGAGTTCTGTTAGTGTTGCTATAACGGTAAAAATCGATCAACAATTTGAAATTTATAATAATCTATTAATCGTTTCAATAACTTTTTCTGATCATCAATTTGGTCGAAGTATAACCCAACATTTTGTCAACTATAACTCACCTTGTGTTGAAAATACTTGTTTTGTGTTGATTGATGCTGTAGTAACACCTAAGGCAGTCGAAGTTGATTGTGGTGATAGTGTAGCAGCACTTGAACTCAAGGCAGAGTTGTTGATAGCAGTGGTTGTGGTCGATTCTGAAGTTGCTGCTACAGCCAACGGTGTAGTTGTAGATGACAAAGCAGTTGCAGTCGTTGACTGGTTTGTTGATGAGATAGTAGTTGAAGAAGTTGATGAAACAGTATTTTTCAGTGGAGTAGTCGTAGGGGTCGGTGTAATGGTCAATGTTGTTGGACTGGTCATATGAGTTGTAGAAGTTACCAAAGAATTAGTTGTAGCGGGAGATTGATAAGTTGATGATACCACTGGCGTAGTCGTAGTAGGTTTTGTTGTAGTTGTAGCCGTTGCACCATTTGTTGTTGTACTCAAAGTTTGAGCCATTGTATTTGTCGTTGAAGTACTGAACACTTGCGTTGGTGTGGACATAGTTGAACTTGCTGTCAATGTAGTACTAGTTGCAGAAGTGCTGGATAATGTTGACGTAGTGCTCGGAGTTGTGCTTAATGGCGTACTAGTTGATGAACTTGATGCAGTTGTTGCTGTTGACGATGTAGTTGAACTTGTTACCGTTGTTGAGATGATACTAGTTGCTGAAGTACTTGTACTAGATGACAAGGCTGATGTTGAACTTGTAATTGTCGGTGTTGTTGTACTTGATGACGTACTAGTTGATGAACTTGATGCTGTTGAACTTGACGAAGATGTTGCCGACGTAGGCGATGCCGTTGTAGTTGATAAGGTAGTCGATGATAAAGTGGTTGTTATGGTAGTCGGAGTTATGCTGGACGTTGTTGGCGTAGCAGTGGTAGCTGCTATTGTAGTAGTTGATGATAAAGTGGTAGTTGATGGAGTGGTAGTAGTTGCTATAGTAGTAGTAGGTGCCACAGTGGTAGTTGCAAGAGTACTTGATAGAATCGTACTTGTCACATCAGTCGTACTAGCGTCCATTGTCGTCGTTTCAGTAGTTGTATCAAAGTCGGTTGTTGTAAGCATTGTCGTAGTAGTACTATATGGGTTACAATTCAGTATTGAGCACGTAAAATTTTGATATTCACTTCCGTCACAACCCTTTTTATATGAATATGGGCAAGCTCCATTTGTTCCATTGCATGCTGCTGAAGAAGTACCGCAAAGGCTATCATCTTCTGCTGCTACTACTCTTGCGGCTAATACAGCAGAAAAGTTGCCACAACCATCAAGTATTCCTGTGTGATTATAGGTACCTCCAGAGCAACCTAAATTTATGAAAGTGGTAAAATTTTAGTTTAAACATATGGGTGATGATGGGGGTGGGGGTATTTAGTCTGTACATGCAGACATTGTTGACTTGACTGCCGGAAAAACTGTCATTCACTATCAAAATCTTACTATCACATCCAAAAATATAGGGTTTGTTGCCACCACATTCCTGCGACCACCAATTTCCTGGATATTTTGGATTATTTGGTTTTGTGAATATCCAAAGATTGCACGTTGAATTAAGAAGACTACAATTATCAGCCACTCCTTCTGCTAATGCGTTTGCAAATGTAGGAATGTTTTGCGTTGGTGATCCACTTGTAGGATAAGGCGAAGATATGTTATTGTCTTGAATGCACTTAGTCATGCCAGTTAAGATGCTTAGTGCATCTGGCCATGAGCCACAGCCACCAGAACACCACGCAGGCATAAGGCAAAGATAGAATGCTTGTTCCATTTGTGTTATCATTGTACTATTCCAATAAGCTCCAGGGATTTTTCTGCTTCTAACAATAGGACCAGACCCATTACAAGCTGAAAATATTCGTTTTCGGAGTCAAAAAGATGTTCTACAAAGTTGTTCCTGAGATCACGACGAACAACATTGTAGAACATCATTTTTTGTAAAAAGTTTTCTGTCATGAAGAAAATTCTCATGAAATTAATTCGGGTGTACACGAACTTTAGGGACACTCTGTATAAACCCAACCATATAATTCTTACTAGTAAATTCTAACAATGGTCCACCACCACAAACAACTGAATATACTTGTGGTTGTGAATAACCCGGTGGTATTACAGAACTATTAAAAGTTCCAGCTGTGCAACCTCTTTTCTGTCTAATGTGCACTTCTTGAGTAGTAGGCTCTATTGTAGTTGGTGTACTAGTCCTATTGTTTTGGGCTTGTTGTATCTTCTTTCCAGTAACATAGTTGTAAACTGTCATCTAAAGAAAAGCTGAAAGCTTTAATTTCAAAAGAATTACTAAATTTTGAAGGGATGGAGAGTTATTCATTTTGCTTTTTTTTGTAAGGATTCAGATTACATATTGTGACAGCAGGAAATGGTAAAGAATCAGCATAGGTTAACTAAAATTTACAGCAAGATATTAAGAGACGATATCTCGATGCTTCGAAAAGTTGTTCAAAAATATTTTAAAAACATCATTATATCTCAGTTTTGGGATCGAAAAACACGAATTTGAAGTCCGTTTTTCGATCCGACCTAACCATAAAGAGCTATGGAGTTCAGAGTTTGCAAAATGTAGAGTAAACTTCAACCAATCATAACTCCCAAAGTTTACATATAAAGCGCGAAAGTTTACATATATATAAAGGACATATATATAACGACTCCTTTATATCCAAATGGTTCAACTGGGAGAATGACAGTATTGTAATTATATGGTCGAGAGTTCGAATTCCACTCTCGTCCAAATGTTTTTTGCACTTTATATAAGTGTTTCCAGTTTGCAACTAGTTGCTAAATTTGCAGTTGATTGGCTCGGTTTCGAATCCCAAGCAAAAAAATTTCACAAAAAATCCCAGCTGCCAAACGGAGAGTGACTTACACGAATAACAGTACTTTTATCATAATTGAGATAATCACGTATAAGTAGATATGCTTGTAGTGAAAAACAGATTGTTGTAATCAAAAGTACTAGCAGCCAAAATGCCTTCCATATTCTTTTGTTAGTAAAAGAAATTGGAATACAAACTAAAAAGTTGAACTTTTTCGATTAAACAATCTTACCTATAATAGTATCAGTCCAGTTAGCATAATTATGGAAAAGCGTAACAAACCCCATCCAAGTATCTTCAAAGGTTTCTATAAACTAATATTACAGGGTGAGACAGAAAAAGGGCAATTTTTAAGATTTTTGGGGCCCGAAAAATTTTTGGGATTGGAAATTTTTTTCTAAAGATAACCTATGTATGGTAATTTTATGCGGGGATCGATTGATGCATTCCCGAAGCATTAAAACGCTTCTTGATTCTGATTCAGGAAACGAGGATTGATGTATTGACGCGAAATTCGAGAAATTTGTCTATTTTCGTCCGAAATCAATCATCTGAGGGTAATTTTATGCGGGGAATCGATCGCGTGCATTTTCTAAGCATAATAAAATTACCTTGACTCTGATTCAGAGATGGAGTCGGTATATTGAAGTGAAAATCGAAAAATTGTCTTTTTTCGCTCGTACACTAACCCCATTCCCTGAATCGAGGTAAGGAAATTTTTTCATGCTTAGAAAATGCGCTCAATCGATTCCCAATATAAAATAACTTCATATGGATGATTTCCGAGTAAAAATAGAAAAATTTTCGTGTCAATACACCAACCCCCATTCCTCGAATCAGAGTCAAGCAAGCGTTTTAATGCTCCGGAAACGCGCGTAATCGATTCCCCGCATAAAATTACACTTATATGGGTCATTTTTAGAAAAAAATTTCAGCTCCCAAAAATCATAAAAATTGCCCATTTTTCTGGCTCATCCTGTATTACGCTTTTACATTCTCATGATTGCCAGTTAGCAAAAAAACAAGTTCAGGAACAGATTATTTTTTCATGAAATGCGAAATTGTTGCTTGGCAATATAATATTGGATAAGTTTCATTAGCCCACGTATAAATTTTCGCATATCCTAGAAAAAAGAACATAATAAGTTCCGTTTTTATAAAACTATGGTGATAGAGAGGAAAATAAAAATTTTTATTTAAATATGATAAGAGTTGACGTCATGTTTTCGACCTTTTTCTTGTTTTCGATCACGATACGCATTTTCAGCTTAAAAACGAGCATTTTCGACCTTTTTTTGGTTGACGTGCAGCGCGGTAGCCAGAATTTTTGTCATGGAATAATTTTGAGAAACCCAAAAAGATAAGTGTCCCCCTATATTTTTAGGTTATGTTTCTTTAAAAATTTTTGAGAAAAAACTTAAGGGGAGACCAAAGATTTTTCGATTTTCAAATGAATTTGTAATCTCCTTGGTCCCCCTTATATTTTTTTCGTTGAAATTCTTGAGCTAAGTAAAAACCAGCACATAACTTTTTTGTTGCAAAATTCTTGTTTATATACTGAAAATACTCAGAAAATTACGATTTTTGTTGAAAAATAAGAAAATTTTGGATGCTTGATAGAAAAATAGCAAATTTTGGTCATTTTTTTAATGAAAAAATCATGTCGTATTAGAATAATCGGAAATAATTTGATAAAAACTGAAAAAATTAGGATATTTTTTATGATAAAAATATTGTCATGAAACAAAAAGCATGTCGTATTAGAAAAATTTTGATGCAAAAATGGAAAAAAAGATTGTAAAATTTTTATGTGTTGAAATTTATTCTCGGTCTTTTATGATAATATAGTTTTTTAGCTATGCTCTACCAATTTTAAAAACGTTTCGGGTTGAAAAACATCTCTTTCATTGAGATCTTGAAAACATGAGGAGGTACTTATTTATGCACTTGTTGCAAACATATACAAACTTAATAACATTGTTGTAAAAATCTCTATTAGCGACTTTAATATGCAATTCTAAATCTAAGCTGCGTTCAAGCATGTCAAAAAAAGTTTAACTGCCTATTTTCAATAAAATCGTGTTTATTGAAACGATCAGTCATGAAGCATAAAATTTTATTGGTCGAGAAGCATAAAATTTGTTGCCTGATTTTATGCTTCGTGATCAATCGTTTCAATAAACACGATTTTATTGAAAATCAGACAAACTTTTTTAACATGCTTGAACGCAGCTTAAAGAACATAAACTTTATTAGACATTTTAATATATACTAAAACCCGCCATATCTATTACTAAAATATAAAGCGACTAGAAAATTTCCTAATATATTAAGAGAATGACGAGAGTTGCTTCTTCTATACTTGATCGACGATTGAAACACCATCCATCTCACTTGGAATTTGCAAGCCCATAATGTGAAGTACCGTTGGGGCGACATCACGCAATGCCATAGCACGATCGGGAAGAGACTTCTTGAAGATAAACTTATCAGATGAGCATGTGAACGGTACTAAGATTTCTCATTAGTCACACATATAAATCTAAACAACATACCTTTGTAGCACGTATGGGCCGTGTGTTTTCCTCCATCCGGTGCAATCATTTTCTCCGCATTTCCATGATCTGCCGTTACCATCAAAATATAACCATGTTTTTTACAAGCTTCGTATATTTGACCAATAGCTTCGTCTAAAAATTTGGCGGCTAGTAATGGATAAAATACAGTCAACACTCGATTTGAATGACCCCTCTAGGGAATTTTCCGTCAACACGACCACGCAGGGATGCGTTGCAAAAGTATAAATACAGTCAAACTCGATTTAGTGACACCCTCCCTCCGATTTGGTGACTTTTTTCACTTAAAACTGTTAAAAAAACATGTATTTTTGACTCATAAAAAAGCGATTTTTGGTCAAAATTGTCTTTTTTGCTCAAAATCGATTTTGTGTGTGTGCAAAAATGTCATTTTTTAGACTATTTTCCTCTGGGAGACTAAAATTTTTGACACCCACCCACTGGTTCGATTTAGTGACCCCAAGTGTCACTAAATTGAGAGTTGACTGTATAAGGAAAGGATTTACCTGTAGCTTCACATGCTTTGACTGCAGCTTCATAAACTCCAGTATGCCCAACCATATCTGGCGGCGCAAAATTGCACATAATGAAAGGATGCTTGCCCGATTCAATCTGTTCCACCATCTGAACAATAAAATTGTGGAATTGAAAATCAATATAAATTACCTTGTCTGCCACTCCTTTACACGACATTTCAGGTTGCAAGTCATAAGTAGCCACTTTTGGCGAAGGCACCATACACCGTTCTTCATTTTCAAATTGCGTTTCACGGCCACCATTAAAGAAAAATGTCACATGAGCATACTTTTCCGTTTCTAAACAAGTGTTGGTCGTACTAGTTTCTAATGATCGGGATCTGGAACCAAATTTTTTTCGGATTTTAACCGGAAAAGCGTCGTTTATCCCCGTTTTTATACGATTGCGAGCAATGCTTCCTTTATCCGGATTTAGGATTGCAAAGTTGGTGTATTGAAGCGAAAATCGAAAAAAATCAACTTTTTACAGGAAAATCGACTTACTATAAGATTCTTCTAAGCGAGAAATCGATTGCGCGTTTTTCGATCTTGCCAACCCTAACTTTGTATTATAAACACAAAGTGTTCATAACAATGTTGTGTTCCCAATTAAGAACACAAACGGACCTAATGCGCTTTTTTGGCCGAATCAGTAAAAGGTCTTTTCATTAAGTTTTCAACACAAGAATACAAATGGGCAGCGTTTTTTTCGGGATGTTGTTTTACTAATTCAAAAACAAGTCAAA
>JAQGBS010004209.1:0-10558 GCA_034698545.1 Acrobeloides obliquus
TTAGTGCATTTTTGATGTTTATGTTGGGGGGGGGGAGGTAAACCACCAAAAAGTTGATTACGTAATATCTGGATGACCCCTTATAGTAGTAATTTTAATTTTAAACAATCTCTCTATATTTTGAGAAATTTTTTTAGTAATTGTTATAGTCACCATTGTAATCGTAATATAAAATAAATAAATAAAAATAGTATAAAGGTTGCAAAAATAGGTGGTGTTATGATAGTAACTGAAATTATAAAGTCAAAAGTCAATTAAAAAGTTACTAAGATTTTCAGATAATAAACGATGCCTAAAAATAGATACATTTAGAGAATTTTGATAGGTAGAAGATAATTTTATAAAAATTTGTGCAGTTCTCGAGAGAAAAAAGTTAGAACGAAGGCTATAACTATAGGTGTTAAAAAATAGCTTGTACAGATTGCCTCAGATTCTTGACCTAACCATTTTATTGAAAAGGATTTTAAATTCGAGTTTTTAGAGCAAAAATACGAAATTTCCGAGTTTTTTAGGGTCATATTTCGACCATTTTAAATCTATTTGGACTGTTCGAAAGCTCATTGAATTCCTGAGATCACGGCGAACAGCTTTGTAGAACATCACTTTTTATGAAAAAATTCTATGATGAAGATAAACCATGTATGGAATTTATTCTTTCAAAAATATCATCACTCAAAAGCTCAATTAATGAAACAATGAATTTCCTATGGGTTTTCTTCATTACAGAAATTTTTTCATAAAAAGTGATATCCTAAAAAGTTGTTTGGAGTGTTCTCAGGAATTCACTGAATAATTGCTCATCCCAAACGAATTTAAATTAACCGTGATATGACTTAAATGTTTTAAAATATTGAAACCGACATAAACATAGAAGAAGAAATATTTTTCTGACTTTTTTACAAAATATAACAGGTGAGCTTCAAAATTATGGCAAATTTTTTCAAATTTATGACAAACTTATGGCATTAATATATAAAAATGAAAAAATTGAGTTTTATTATCAAATTCGATCGGAAGCTTCTATCAATAAATTTTTTGGCTGAAATTCTTTTTTGACTTTTTATGAGCGTTTATCTATGAATATAATCGATTTTGTTTTACTTCCTTAATGGCCATAACTAAGAGGAAAAATTAACACTACACTACACTTTTATTGTTTTAAAATAATACAAGTCCAGCTCATATATACAGGGTAAGTAAAAAGTTTTTATTGGGTTGTATCATAAGCTATATCGGCCCAAAAAATCATAAGATATATCATCCCAAATTTCGGCATTTTCGTTGATATTTTTTCAGTAATAAAGAATGAATACTGTATACATATGGGTTATGTTGCACAATGGGGAATGGGCGAATTTGTCTAGTATATCCTTGATATGGACAAAGGTGCGTACGATGTCTGAATAACGCTTATCTCATAACTACATGCCGACCTAACTTACTATGAACTGTGCACGGAATAACTGTATCATGCGGTACTCATAATAATGATAATATTTATTAAGGGGTTACATGGGGAGGGGGAATATGGACAGAAAGGACAAAACTACTATCTAAGATCAAGACATAGCAATCACTTTCGAGATAAGAGTATCTCTTGGCCTCGAGAAAGTCGGAGGGAAAGCTGTTCGGCTACGCCTCTTGAGTGAGGTCATAGCGTCGTCCGAAATTTAGTAAAAAGATTGTTTTGAAAGTATTATAAAACGGTAGCTTTTGGTCGCTACACAAGCAATATGACATACGTTGAATTCTATTGACGTTCGCGTTTTTGACAAAAGAACGAAGTTTTCTACACTTTGTGATAAAGCACGACTTTTGCGTGCCCCGAAAGTTATGATCTATATAAATTGCGTTTACCATGTTAGAATATAGATTTCAACAAAATTTTATTACAACCATTAAAATTTAGTTTCTAAACATCTAATTAAAAAACTAGCCAAGATTCGATGGCAAAGTAACTGGCAACGATGTTGGCAAATATCCAGGATTAATCGGGCCAAGACCGTTAAAGACACAGCTGCAAAAGCATAAGGTTGTAACTGGCGCCAAATTACAAATTCCGGTGCCATTAACGTATGTGATATTTTTTAGACCTGGGATGTTTATTAATCCTCCAAACTTGGTACAGTAATCATCACATAAGCCAATTTTAGTACCATCAAGTATACATTTAAGCACATTCCCATCATCTGGATTGCATGGATCGTTCCCTGGGTTTGGATCTAAAAAGCCCATAATAGAGGGCCGTATTAAGATAAAGTCTATGTAAGAAATCGATCGAAATATAGGATAAACGATTGAGAATTTTTTTGCCGGATTTCGAATGCGACTTACATGGTCCACAAAAATAACCATTACAAATTCCATATCTATGACAACATTGTTGGCTACATTGAGTTCGAGCATTTGAGTTATTAGGGTCTGCACATTGTTCTTCAGTCGGATCTAATAAATAGTTGTAGTAGCAATTCCGTGTGTCCGTACAATTTGTCCAAACTTTAGCTGTCGTAGTCGGTGCTGTCTTAAATTATTTTTGTTAAAAGTAAGTAAGTACTAAGAAATTAAGCAGATACTCGGGAATAAGTCAGCAAGGGGGGCAAGTCTCCCTCTGACCCACTCACTCATGGGCCCAAAATTGAGGGGGGACCACCTTATGGACCCAAAATTGAGGGGAACTACTCCATGAACCTAGCCGAACATATAAGGTGGTAAAAATTAGGTGTCAGAAGACTACCTCAAGCTAAAAAAGGTCCTTTTTTATTAAAATCGTAGCTGAATTTAATGAGGTAGTGGGGGACCACCTCATCAGGGTCCCCCCCCCTCCCCCCCCCCCCTCCTTGCTGACCTATGCTCGGGAAATAGGTAGGAGCTCGGGGAAGTTGTAGATGTTTGGGTGAGGTTTTCGGAACCCACTAAATACTTCACTAGTGTTCCCAAAAAATGTTTACCGTTTCTTCACTAGATCCACCATCATTTCCAACTACCAAAAATGCCAATCCAAGCAAGAAAATACACAGGAGTTTCATCTCGATTCTAACAATGATATTTTTCAGAGTTACACCCCGTATTTATATTGTGTTCGATGATCAAACTTCAGAGAAAATTTCAATGAATTTCATTGACATGCTCAACTTTGTGCCATGGACATGCATCCATAAGCCTTGCATGTGAATAAATTCAAAACTTGTTTTAACATCAACACAATTCGCTTTATTATTTTATCACCAACTTTCCGAAGTCGAGCTCCCCAAACACTAAATTTTCGAAAAAGTATATGTGTTTTGGTTATTAAATCTCGAGGCTGCCGACCCTTGCGGGGTAAAATCTGTTATTTTTGAGGATTATGGCAAGAAGATATTTGCATATTCTCACTTTTTGAGACTGATCATGATTAAATTTTAAATTGTGGATATGCTTGGCAATGACGCTTTGAATGTTAAACTTACGCATTGCCTGTAGAAGTCCTAACATATATCAAATCTGGAGAAGGATCTTGATCAAAAGCAGTCGGAATATGACTTTAGTGAAACTAGCTAGTGAATCGTGAATTCGATCTACTGCCTCTGGTGGGATGTGTTTTGCAATAATACTACTAGAAGACAAGTACTTGATAATTGTCTACCACACGGCTGATCTATCCAATAGAAGGTAGGCCACGGATATCATGTTTGACTTGACTTTGTGTAAGACAGGGATATCGTTTGTTTCAGGTACTTCAGTGTTAATTTGTCTCACAAGGAATAGTCACAAAGTGTCAGTCAGGGATTTTCAATATTTCGACACAAATTGATAGATAACATGATTATAAGACACGCTGTGTACAAATTTCTTTCCCATACGAGCTTAAGGTAGGTCTTATTCCTTCTCCTTTTTGATTATGTTGCTATTGGTAAAAAAAGCTCCTTTTTAAAATTACCGTAGGAATTTTTATCTATTATTATTTGTCGAAATTTTTTCTAACATTTTTTTGAAATTTAAGACACTTGACCCTAGCGAGTTAATTACTTTTCTACTAGTTAATTTCTTGTTATTTAAAAAAGAAATGACCTATAAACAAGACATTCTTCTTCATTCACTTTTCATCTCTGCGCGTGAATCTTGCATGGACTTCGGATTTTCTTCTCACAATCAATACTCTTGAACTTTTCATCTAGTTTGATCTACTATTTTTATTATTATTAAATTTGCATAATGCAGCTTTTGAGAGAATTACAAGAAAAATTTCAAGTTTCTAAGCCAATATTTTGGCTTATTTGTGGTTTTGGTACGCTATGTGCAATTTTTGGCTTGATTGGAGCAGGTAAATGTGCAAATTAGTTGTAGACAGAGCATACATGGAACAAGGAAGGGGGACAAGCTACTTCGGGGCTATATGTTGTCGATAAAAAAAAGGCCGACATCCAATTTTTTATGTTTTGGGCTATATCCCGAGGCTCGGCTATATAACTTTGAGACTTGGAACTCCGAGGCTATATGAATCTTAATTTTTGGCTCGATGCTAGCTACATGAGGGGGGACAGTCCCCCCATTGATAATGTATGACTATAATGCACATGTTTTAGAACAGAAGGGCTTACGAAACCAAAACATCTGCAATCTGGAACTCAACCGTATAGTAACTTTAATGATTTGTTATATACTGCACAAATTGGCATTGGCACACCAGGTAAAAAGCCTAGTCTTAATAATTTTGGGTTTAAAATTTAAAAAAAATTTTTAGCCCAGACATTCGAACTGGTAATTGATACAGGAAGTTCCAACATTTGGGTAGTTGATAAAGCCACTTGTCTAACTATTAACTGTAAAGGAGATGATAGAAATATGTTTGATAAGAAGTAAAAAGATGCCAGCTAGGGACCATCCTTAAATTACATTTGCAAAATTTTTCCGTGACCCCTCCGCCCCCAGCAGTGTTTGAATCTGTTGTATAATAGATTTTCTGTTGTGTTGTACAACAGAATTACTCTGTTGTAATCTGTTGCGTTGTGTTAACACAATGGAAAAACTGTTGTATTGTACACAACAGAATATTCTGTTGTACAACACAACACATGGCGGCTCAAAACGTGCAAAAGTGGGAACATTCCCTCCCCCCCCCCCAAAACGCTATAAAATCGGTCAGAAACTTGTTTAGGGGGTTTTTCTATGCTAGAAATCGATTGCGCGCATTTTCGAAGCCTGAAAATGCTTCCTTGTCCCAACGTGAAAAATTAAAAATGATGGCAAAACCGTTAGATTTTTGGGGACTTCCTCTCCCCCCCCCCGCATGCAAACGTAATTTATGGATGTCCATTTTTTAATCAAATAGTCAGTCAAATTTAGCAAATCAATGACTTTAAAATCTCTTAACGCCACCCTATATATTCCATATGGAACAGGGGCTATAAACGGGTCTGCTTATTCGGATGCAGTCGAGATTACTGGTACTGGGATATCCATCAAGAACCAAGATCTTTTGCTAGCCTATTGGGTTGACAATACGTTTAGGCAACAACCAATTGATGGAATTTTTGGCTTAGCATGGCCTTTGGCAGCAGGAGGACTTAATGCACCCATAAAAGGGTTATCTGCGGTTTTAAATCAACCGCTTTTTACGGTTTATATGAAAAGGTGAGAACAAATACAGCATACCTGAATATGGGTATAAAATTTTTCTAAATTTTACGAAGAAGCTAAGGGGCAACTTCGAAAAGTTTGGGTAACTTTTGGTCCAAGATTTACTATTTTTCATCAAAAATAACCTAAATTTACCATTGTTTACAAAAAATAATCAAAAAGGTAGCAAAAATTCGAAAACTCAATTTTTTGTCAAAATTCAATTTTTTTGCTAAAATTTTTAATTGAGGCTAAAGTGTCAAATGAATCTTTTACAACAAGGAGTCCCAAGTGCCATCTGGGACCAAGGCCTTGTGGTTTCTGGGCAACGATCCTATCCACTTGGCCATGAAGTTTTGTTCGCTAGCCCTTTTTTGCAAATTTATTCTCAATTGTAGAAGAGATCAGCACAAAAACTATTTTTAGATTGGGAATTTTTTCAAATAACATGATCGAAGAAGGAGGTGCTATTACTTATGGCGCAATTGACACCAACAACTGTGAATCTGAAATCAGCTATGTAAATTTAGTTGGGGATGATATGAATGCACGCTATTTTTGGCAATTTAATTTAACAGGCTTGTCCATCGGAACCTACTCATATGGAAATACAATTCAGCAAGCGATTTCGGATACTGGCACATCTTTCTTGATGGGACCACAAACACAAGTCAATAATATTTATCAACAAATTGGAGCAATCCAAGATGATGATTCGGGTTATTATGGAGTTAAATGTAATAAAATCGGTGGATTACCAAGTTTAAATTTGAAAATTGGTGGTAATTCATTTGTCATCCCGCCGGATCAATATGTTCTTCAAGTAAGCTGATGATTCAATATACCCATATAGCCCCCAGATGTAGGGGTATAAGTATGTTGCATGTGTGTTTCATTGCAAGAAAAGTTTGAAGCCAGCAATTTTTTTAATAGAAATGTTATATAGAGGTTTTCGAGTATGGGGAACATGAATCCAAATGAATTTTTGAATTTTGACAACTTTGTGTACCCCTACATGGAGGGGTACACCCAAAAGGGAGGAAATTGCAAGAATATGGTATTTAGTGCTTATATAGTAAGAGGAAAGCGTCTTGAAGGCTCGGCAATGCGCGCAAACGATTTTTCGCATAGGAAAACCCCCCCCCCCATATAAGTTATCGAGAGAGATAAAGAACATCTGTTGAGCATGAAGGGCAGCAAGTGAAGTTAGAGGGCCATACCCACACCTTTCTTGAATCATGATCGAGAAAAAGAAGAATAAACAATTGATTTTTTGCATAGAAAACCCACACAGGGGTATAGTTCATTTCAGCTGAAGTCAGAAATAAGTTGAGGCACATAGCGTAGTGTAATTGATCATTTACGCATTTATGAACGGAGGGGGTTCGATCCCCATAACTCAGGATTTCGTTAATGATTCATTTTTTTAGTTTAATTCAACGGATAAATATTGCATAGTGGCTATACAATCTATGTACATGCCAGGCGGTCCAGATTGGATTCTTGGTGATACGTTTATCCGCTCATACTGCAATATCTATGACATTGGTAACCAGCGGATTGGGTTTGCCAAAACAAAAGCTAAAGGCAATTCTGCTAGTCTTTCAACTCTACAACCATTTGTCTTCGTTATCATGTTCATTATTTCAATTTTTGTTAAGTTATAATTTTCAAAATAAACTTTGCTTTTGAAAATATCCCGAATCACGGATTTATAATGTTTTGGCAAATCGTTTCAAAAAGATGTTTTAATTTTTTTCTCGTGCAGTAACAAAGCAGCGGCTTCTTGGCCACAATGCCGCGATCTGTGGCCAAGAAGCCACTGCTTTGTTACTGCACCACCGAGGTAAGTTTGAGGGAGGGAACATTTTTATACCAAGTTGTTGAAATAAAACGAATTTTGTTCTTGGCCAGGAACTTTTGAAACAACCTAATAGGTGTCATAAGAAAGCAAATATTTTTTTTATAAAAGTTATTTAAAAATATGTTGAAATTATGACCATTTAAAAATTTTGTAGTCTATGTTCGTTTTTTGAAGAAAAAAAAATTAAAAAATTGATGGCAATTTAACGATATGCAGTACATTTGTCTTCTTTACAACAGCAGCTACAGCATTTCATGCCACCATTACAATTTGTTACTTCGCAAATTCCAACATTACGCTTATCGGAACATTCGAAACAGACGGCATCAAATAAATTTGGAATTGAAGTGCAATTTAAGCCTAAATGTTTTTATCCAACAAACATTTTTCTAACAAGTTTAACTACTATTTGGGGAAGACATATGTGAAGAAGGGTGGCCATTTTTGAAAACGGTGTGGGGTGGGGGCATACATTATCAATGGGGAGACTGTCCTTCCCTCTCATGTAGTTAGTAGCGAGCCAAAAGTAAAGATTTATATAGCCTCGGAGTAGTGAAGCTGAGTTGAGACTTGGATTCCAAGTCTCAAAGCTATATAGCCAAGCCTCGGGATATAGCCCCAAACATAAAAAATGGGTGCCGATATAAGTATAAAAAAATACCTAAAATGGGTGTAGGAACCCCCAACAACAAAACAAACATACGCATCCCCAGGGGGGATGCGTTAAATACTTACATCTCCCTTTATAAAGAGTCAATGGTTCAATTTTCTGCTCCTTATTTTCTCCTTCATTAACATCCATCACTTGTTCAAAAATCAAAAATGGTTGTCCAATTTTATCGAGAATAATGCTTCCTTTTGTATCTTGAGCAAAGACAATCATTATAGGAGATAAAAAAATAAAGCATATCAAAGACTTATAAAACAAATTCAAAGTCATTATAAAAAGGGTGCAAGTTCAATGAAGAACTTCAATTTGTCCAAATAACCATACGAACGAAATATAAGACCTTTGTTTTAAATCTTATAACCAGTTTTGTATTGATTGTTATTTTGTAAAATAAAAAAACCACAAATGCAATAAATCATCGCATTTTATTCGAATAACTTTTTTTGTAAACAGTGGCAGTTTATGGGCTTTTGGAATTTTGTCTTAAACATGCATTTGGTCGAAAGTTGGATCATATTTTCGTGTCAATATACAGACTTTTTAAAATAATTCCTTCGAATTCGTGTTCTTCATGTCGAAAAGCCCCCAAATACAAAATTTCAGCCAATTTGGAAAATATGATTTTTACCCCCAAGGGGTAAAAAAATAATATTTTCAAAAAATTTTCCAAATTGGCTGAAATTTTGTATTCGAGGTTTTTCGACATGGAGAACATGAATTAGAAGGAATTTAATTTTAATGTGTGCCCTTGAGGGCCATACCCTTAAAATGGCTCAAAATGATCATTTTCCCTGAATCAGGGTCATGCAAGCATTTTCATGCACCCGCAATGCGCGCAATCGATTTCTCGCTTAGAAAAACTCTAGTATATCGAAAATTTCGTCAAAAAAACCAATTTTTTGAAAAAGTCTATATATTGACACGAAAACATGATCCATTCTCAAAAAGATCAATTGAATCGTAGTCAGCATACACTCTTATCCAATACAGGGTGCGGCAGAATAAACAGGACACATGAGAATGTTCAAATGTTGGAAAAAATTGTTGATAATTTTCCCAAGCGGCTGAAAGCCTGTGTAGAAGCTAAGGGCGGTCACAAGTGTAATCATGAACATTCTCATGTGACCGGTTTATTCTGCCGCACCTTGTACTGAAAAAATTTCATCGAAATCGAGCGAAAAAGGTCGATTGGGATGTATTTTTTAGGCCGAAATTATGAAACAACCCAATAATAGAAATTTAAGTCAGATTAGTACTATGGTTCATCTATATGCAAATTTCACACCAGCCTCAAATTACCAACTCAACCTTTTAATGGTCATTCAAAATCGCACTTGAGAGCTTGTGCATAATGCGCGAGATTTCCTATTCTTCTTCTTGTCCTCATCTTCCATTTTCTTGGCGCAATAAGCGTGAAGAGGTTATTTATTGTAAACACTCGGCCATTGTACCATCACGAAACGATTGGAATAATGCGTAAATCGAACGCACACGACGAGTTTTTGTGAGATTCAATTGGGAATTGGGTAACTGGGTTGTTTGCTTTGGTTGCAGGGAACTTTAGCATGAAGATTTTAAATGTGTTTATTCGGGGTAGGTTGAAACTTATCTTTCTTTGGTGTTCTTTTTTAAACTTAAGGGTAGAGAGTGGGCATAGGTGAATAGGCGGTCGGGCCATTTTTCAGAACCATTCCTTTGAAAAATAGATCCCATCTTTATCACCCCGTCCCTCTATAGGCACCCCTGGTCCAACACAAACTTACTGAGAGAAATAGGGATGTACTGGTGTTTTTAGACTTAAACCTATGCCCATTGGAGTAGGGAGAATGGTTGACTAGGGGGAGGGGTACATACCCATGTATCCTCCTCATAGGTAGATAGAGGGTCCACTAGTAGTCCCCCGCACTTGGAGGCTTGACTTCCCTCCACAACAAATTGGCTCAAAAAATGGTATTTTTAGCAAGAAAAATGCGTTTTTGAGCAAAAATAGCAATTTTTGATCAAAAATAACAATTTTTGAGCATTTTTTGGTGAACATTTGAAAAAATGACCCCCCCCCCCTCCCACAATTTTTCAGAAAAGTGGACCCCCTCCCCCCCTACATTCATTTCATCATTGCCTATCCCCACCTATACTTGCCCGCCCCTCATGTCAACTAACTATTTGTAAAATGCAATAATGTTGTATCCATTTTCCTCTTCGTTCAGCCAAATTTGACCCTAATCCTATAAATTCGGGATGATCTTTTTCTTTCAACTACACTCTTCATTTGCGCAAAAAATACAAATTGTTCATTTTGACAAGTGGCCATTTACACTGGACCATCATCTTCTTTTTCATTCCAGTTTGGTTCGTACAAAATTCGCTAATTAGCATTCCTCGCTTGAAGACGAGCTAGAGTGTTTCTTTCTTTCTCCAGTTTTCTAGTA
>JAQGBS010004210.1:0-10558 GCA_034698545.1 Acrobeloides obliquus
TACCCCCCCCCCCTTAGTAAAATGCTACCGGGAGTAGGTCATGGGGTAGGTAGGGGGTGGGTTATGAGGTGGGAAGGGGGTAGGTCATCAGTCTCCGGCGCCGGAGGACCTCCTTTTAAAAAAAAGGTCGCCAAACTGCGGAGGAGGGGGGTGGGTCATAAAAACAAAAATTTTGGACCGGGGTCTGTGAAACTGTGAGCGTTGAGCTAGCGTTGGATTGTGTTAAGTTAGCATTGATTTCCGACGGATAACGTTGTTTAGCGCGGAAGGTCCCATGATCGAAGGTCTGTCAAATCCACTTATGACTACCCTATCATATCAATACAACCAGTTCTACTTACAAGTGGATAAAGTGTTGAATTAAAAAACTCATCAACAAACGTTGTAAAATTTTGAAGTTCGATCACTGAATTATTGTAAAATTCCTGAAAAATTATATGAAATAAATTTTTGAGACCTATATTTAATTCAATGTACTAGTAAAGATGCATTCTTTCTCATAATGTTCAAAAAATTTTCAGTAACATTTGTCGATGTCCAATTATAAGGCGTCGAATTGTTATATCCAGTAAAAATTATAAGAGAGAAGTTATTAAGATTCCGTTCGCATTGATTACATTGTTTTTGGAGCTGAAACATGAGTCTTAACCATAAAATTCAAAATACTTGACGATTTACAAAAAAGATAGACGGCATTTTTTATAACTCGACAAGTCGAATAAAATGACACCAAAATTATCCATTTTGAAATTTTTGAGACCTATATGTTTTGGGTTATTGAAACAAAAACATGATTCATTTTCCGTTTCAATAACCCAAAACAAAGTTCAAATTCAATAATTTTGGTGTCATTTTATTCGTCTCGTCGAGTAATAAAAAATCCAGAGCTAGTTCACTTATTGGGCCTCACTTATCGAGGCCCGAAGGTTCAAAAATTTCGGTCAGCGAAATGACAACCTATGGTCGCAAGTTGCGACTTTCTTTCCGTGCAATTCATAAGGCTTTTATGATTTTTTATCCCAACGGCCTACTTTAGGGCCATAAGGTGTCAAGCTCACGCCCCGGAAAATGCCTCTCTGGTGCACCCCAGGTAACGCAAAATGATGGGCTATCAAATTTTTCATGCAAAAATAAAGATACCAATGTGTTTTTCAACTAAAAAACCCTAATACGATGTTTTTTGGTCGATTTTAAAAGAAAAATGTTCCGTTCGGACCTCGATAAGTACAGCCCATAAGTGAGCTAGCTTCAAAAATCCTATTTACGGTCCTTACATTGACATAAAAATTCAATGTCGAATTGAACTCCTCTAACGTCATATTGTTGATTGCTATAAACATATAGTTATCGATATCATACGCCACAATATCCCTATATTGTGCATCGATACTCGCATTAATAAGATGTGATGAGCAATTAATATTTTTAATAGCTCCATTTCCCTGGATGTATAAAAATAAGAAAGAAAATAACAAAGTAGAAACACAAAACATTCGGGGTTTATTAAGAATGATATTGTAGACAACGAAAATTCTTATGAAAGTGTTAACTGGAAATGAAGTACACCTGATTAAAAAAGATTAAAAAGAACGGCTTAAAAAATTCCGGGTGTATGAATATACACAGGGTGTTTCAGAGAATTAGCAAGATTTAAAAATTCATTTTGATAGAATCTTTTGATCTTTTGATAGAAAAAATATTTCCTCATGAGGTTTTTTGGAAAATGCTTAGAAAACTTGGGGTTTGCATACATATTCAAAGAAATAAAAAATTTTCACTTTTTACATAGAGAAATTAAAATATCAAATTTTGGCAAATTTGAAGGTATGTTTGGTCTTGAATTTTTATAAAAAAACGTCCAATTATTTTAAAAATACAGGGTGCGCCAAAAGTTCGTGTGTACTTGAAATTTTATAACAAACAAATTAGGGGTACCTCTTAGGTCAACATTGAAAAATAGATTTGGCATTATATTCCCTATGTAGAACTCCCCCCGAGTATAAAAAAATCAGCGCTAGAAACGCTAAAATAATCGAGATATGGAGGCTAAATCGAATACAAAGTGGGCAGATGCCAGTTGGTGAGATAAAATCTCTGCCAGTTGGTGACATAAATCTATGTCACCAACTGACAGAGATTTTATGTCATCAACTGGCGACCCTACATCTCGTCTAAAATTAGCTCGGCCAAGCGACAACTGCCCAAACCACAACTCGGCCAAAATACTTCTCGCTTATACCAATCGACTCTACTCGATGAGAGGAGTATTTTGGCCAAGTTGTAGTTTGGGCGAGTTGTATTTTGGGCGAGTTGTAGTTTGGGCGAGTTGTGTTTTGGGAGAGTTGTAGTTTGGGCAAATTGTATTTTGGGCGAGTTGTAGTTTGGGCGAGTTGTATTTTGGCCGAGTTGTGTTTTGGCCGAGTTGAATTTTGGGCGAGTTGTAGTTTGGGCGAGTTGTATTTTGGGCGAGTTGTAGTTTGGGCGAGTTGTATTTTGGCCGATTTGTCGTTTGGCCGAGTTGATTTTGGTGAGATGTAGGGTCGCCCACCAACTAGTATCTGCCCATACAAAGTGTACATGAACTTTTGACTCACTCTGTACGTTTTTTTAATCCGGAACGAATTTGTTTTAGACGTTTTTAAGCTTTTTTGAAAATCTTTTTTCGTTTTTAAGAAAATGAGATTTTTAAAAATGCCAATTTTTAGGCCCAAAAATGAAAAATCCATATAATGCGAAGAAAAATGGATTTTTTGACAGATTAAGAAACACTTCTTGAACGTTCAAAGATTGACTTAAACGGTTCGAGCGGGCTCCAAGTTGAACTTATTTAGTGAGATTAACGTATGGGAAAGTTTTTAAAAGTCATTTCAAGTCAATCCGAGGATTAGTAAAAATTCAAAACCTTGTTCGAAGCCCAAAAACCTGATTTTATGTTGATTTTTTGAATTTTCTAACTTGTCTACAAGGTGAATCAGAAAAAACCACCCCCTCAGGAAAAAATTAGTACATGTTGAATTTTCGCTTCAACACACACTCTTATTTCTCTGAATCAGGATCAGGGAAGCGTTTTCAAGCTTCGGGAATGTGCGCAATCAATTTCCCGCATGAAATTACCCCCAGAAATATGATTTTGAGGAAGAAATTTCAAAAAAAATGATTTTCTATTGCAGAATTGAATTTCTTTTGCAGAAAGGCACAATAGCACAAAGACTATTAATTTCACATTGAAGTTATTTAATTATTAAATAAAAATCAATTACATTATCAGTAATAAAACTAATCGTTAAGTGATGACGTTTAAGTTATTGTGAAATAATCGAATATCATATTTCCTATAATAGGTCTCCCACTCGTAAAAGAACTAAACGGTTTGTTTCTACACTCTTTTTTTTAACATACAAATTTTTATGTTTCATAATTTTATTTTCTACGTTTAAACAAAAGAAGACAAACATTTTACCCAAATTTCATTTCAGAATTTTTTGAAATTATAAAACCACAAAAAGTGCCACTTTTTGAATCATCCTATACAGGGTGTTTTTAAATAACGTAACCTTTATATCAAACAGGGAGCTATTTCAATTGTTGACTAATGACTAGAAAATAAAATAGGCGGTTAGCAGTGTTGTCCCCTGTACACATGTGTTTGTGTACACGTGTGTTGTGTACACAATGTGTACACATGAGTACTCGTGAGTTGAACACATGTGCCCAAAATTTTCTTTTGTCGTGAATAACAAATCTATAAAGGAAATACATTCAATTCCTATGACGATTTCGCTCGTGTGTACACAAACACATGTATACACGGGACAACACTGGTGGTTAATATAACTTTTTGATATATAATCCCATGACTAGTTAGATTTTTGAGGTTAAAATATATATCTTTAAAATTAAGCAAACTAGTCAGTAGATTATCTTGAAAAAGTTACACTTTTCAAGCTTCGAAATTTCTCTAGTCAATTACTTTTTTTGTCTTTTTCTAGTCACTAGTTAACATTTTTTGACTAGTCAAAAAATGTTGACTAGTGACTGCGTTTCAATTAGTGATAGCAATCCGGATCAATATGAGTTCATGATTGAGTTAGATATAATAGAATTTTGCATTTTCAATTTAAAATTTTATGAAAATGAAACATGTCTATTATGTCTAACTCAATCATGACGGACGTAGGGATTACCGATAGGTGATAGCTGTAACCCCCTATGCCCGTCTTGTACCTATCGGTAATCCCTACGTCCGTCTTGTACTGTTAATTGGTCGGATGGCACACAGGTGTTAATCACAGTGTGAGTAGTGGAAATACACCGTCAATTATTTACCAATTAACGGGCATCAGTTGTAGGTCTCGGTAGCAAAAACTTATGCCCAACTTCATATTACCTGTATTTTCACGTTCTCGGGAAATACGTGGTAATAATCCGAACTCAAAAAAATTCCAAAAAATGAAAAAAGGACTATTTTCTGAATTATGTGCATATATCTTTTCATGCTGAGAAATAAATTTCTTTGACATTATAGAAAGGTGTTTATTTTGTGTGAATCATTTTCACTATGACACTAGCAAAAAGTTGATAATAAACAGATAAACTGCATGAATTTTTTGTTTACAATTGTTTTTTTACATATTGATTTTATAAATAATAATTCCAGTTTTCGATGAGTATTTCAAAAGAATATGTTGTTCTAAAAATCGGTACTATAAAAAATGAGGATAGCCATAAAATCGAGTAATTTTTTAAGCATGTTTATAAGGTTTTTTGATGAGAATTTTTTAAGCAATTTCTTTGAAAACTTCAAAAATAAATTATGCAAGCAAAATTTCATGTTAGCGAAGAAACCCGTTGAAGAAATTTTTGCAAAAAGCATTAAAGATGTTATAGAGAAGGTTCAACAAACCACTGCTTGGTTGGATAAAAATAGTGTAAATGCAGAAATTTTGTTTGTTTTTCATGAAAGTAAGATTTTGGACTATTTTTTATATATAGATTAAAAATTATTCTTAGACATGCAACCAGAATTCATCAAAATACCGTTGGAGAAAAGGTTTGGAGAGCGATATAAGATTTTTATGTTGAAAATTTCCATGTTAAATGATTTTGAAGCCGGGTCCTCGAATAGAAAACATCAATCATATTCTTCAGCTGTAAAAGGAAAAGAACCGGATGGCGCCGATCGAACCACCTCGTTTTTAGAATTTATTCAAAATTTTCGAGAAATCTGTGAATGTCAAAGTGGTCAAGATAACCATGAAAATATACCGAATGAAAATGAGCTTTCTGTTTATCATAAATCAGTTATTGAAAGATTCCGTGAAAAGAAGAAAGGTATTGGATCTATCGCTAAAGCGCTCCAAATTTCACCAGAAGGAATTCGAAAACATTTCAATCAGCGAAAGATAAATCGTCCCAAGACAAATAAAAATGGAGAAGCCATAAAGAAAAAGCGTGCCAGAACTTTTAGCATACAATCTGTAAATGGATTTCAAAAAGGATTTTCATCTGTAAGTTGCTGCAAAAAAGTTTAAAATCAAAGTTTCAGAAGCAATCACATCTCGAAATTACCGAAATCTACCCTCCAGAAGATTTTCGCACCCTCACTATTATACCGAATAAGCACGATATCGTATCATCGAAAGAACCGTTTCTTCGATCGGTCCAACGACAATTCAAAGACATGGAAGATTATCTGGATATTCATTTTCGGTTGTTACGAGAAGACATGTTGCATGATTTGCGTAAAGGTATAAGACAGTATCGAAGTGGAGGAATCCAAGAAACTGATCTCTTTGTTTATCAGAATGTTACTATCGACCAACCGGTGATTCAACCCGACTTGGGAGAATTTATTTATAATTTACATTTGAAGGTAGTTTGGAGTTCTTATTTAGTTACCCCTCCCACACCTAAAGAAGCGACTCCTAAGCCCGAGAAGCACAGAACCTAAGCGTCTAACAAGGATAAATTTTCAGAAAAGTCACCGACTTTTTCGTGGCAAACACCTCAAATATGGAAGTCTTCTCTGCCTATCCAACGACGGTTTCAAATCCAACTTTATCTTTGCAGTCATATTAGAACAAAAACAATTGAAAAAAGGCATAGTTGGTTTAAAAATTCCAATTTCCGAACAAATAAACTTCGAAACCAGTTATATCATGGTAGAATCACCGGCATTTTTTGAAGCGTATCGTCACGTCATGAACGCATTACAAGTATTTCAGCTTTTTTCCTCAATGAAAATAACATTTTTAGGGTATCAATAATCTTCCATTTAGTGAAATTATCCTTGGAGAAGTCAACAGACCAACCCTACCAAGTTATCTCGAAGAGAAAAATAACGAAATTTTCGATTTTAAAACTTTGCTGCCGACCTCAAAAAAGCAGGAATCGATATGTCGATTGTCAAATTTATGCCAGAAACTAAATCATCGCGATTTCGGTATGGACGAGAGTCAATTTGAAGCCTTGCATTATGCTTTATCTTCAAATTTGGCAATTATTCAAGGCCCACCTGGTACTGGGAAAACTTTTATTGGTCAGCAAATTACAAAATTACTTTTGGACAATAAAGAAGTTTGGCAAATGGATGGTGAACACAGTCCGATTTTGGTTGTTTGTTATACCAATCACGCGTTGGATCAGTTTTTGGAGAAAATTTTGGAATTTATAAGTGAACGACATCGAAATTTCGCATATAATCAAGTTGTTAGAATCGGAGGACGATGCAAAAAAGAAGCTTTAGAAAAGTAAGAACTTTAAAAAACCAAAAAAATTTTACTTTACAAGGGAGGGTATCGAACTGATCAAATAGATTTCGATAAAATTTTGCTTGCAATTGATAGAGGAACTCCAGGTTACTTATAAAAATTTTCGGCTTTTCGTGGTCTCCACAATTTTTTATTTTTCTATATCCTCAAGGGGGTCGATTTTTATAGTAAATTTCACATAGAATCTATAAAACTTTAAGCTAATTTTTATTGCGAAATGATTTTTAGCAATAAAGATTATGGTTTCAAAGCAAAATTTGTAAAAATTAGCTAAAAAATTAAAAATTTTATAGATACTTAGTGGAATTTTCTATAAAAATCGACCCCTTTGGGATATAGGAAAAATCAAAAATTGCTTAGACAATGAAAAGCCGAAAATTTTAATAAATAACTTGGGGCTTCTTATCGATTGAAAATGAAATTTTGTCGAAATCAATTGATCAGTTCGATACCCTCCCTTGTTAGTTGCAAATTATTCAACATGCGCCGTTTTTCATCGATGTTTCATGAATACCGTAAAGAAAAGTTTAATTTATATCGAGTAGTTGTGGATTTACAAGAAAATACAAAAATTGTGAATATTCTCAAATCTGGGAAGGCAAGTTTAAACTACTTGATCAATACTATAAATTCTTATAATGGAGAATGTTTTGGAAAAGGAAACCTATCGTCTATCAACAAAACTCTAGCCCAGTGGATGACCCGTGCTAATAAAAATCAAGATAAAAGAAATGAACCGAATTTTGCGGTTATTCGAAAAATTATGGGATTTGGTTTTGATGAAATTCCTGCTAAAAATGCATCATATCTGAAATATGGTCAATCGGTGATCGATATAGTTACATTTTTGTCGAAAAATCGAAATAAGGGAAATATTTTTAATGCAGCAATGGAAGGTGTTAAAAATTGGCCAAAATTGAAAGAATTTGATTTTCTTGTAAAAGGTAAAATTGATATATCTCCTTGTATTATCTAAATAATTCCCACCGGGCCCTTGAGTTTTGTTTATCCGTGTGGTGGGCTCCTGTGCTTTGTGTATGTTTTAGAAGCTTCTGCAGCCCTGCTTGTTTTGTGTGGAAGCGTGAATCATCGTTTTTGTTTTACTTTGGCTTAAGAACAATTTATAATTAAAACCAACCTTAAGAAATTGAGCTTAGTTTCCTCTTTGATCAAACTTATTGGAGTGCTATGAGAATTTTATCCTGGCCAGGACTAATAACTTTGGACTTGGATGACATAATCTTTTTAGGCGTGTTAAATCTCCTCCCCCCGAACAGATATCATAGGTATGACCCCACCCATATTTCAACATTTATGGGGTGATCTTTTAATGATTCATATGATCTCGACACCATAGGGCATCCACTAATTGCATCTCAAAATTTTGGAAGCACTAATTCTGCACTAATTGCACGCTTGGGGAGCACTAATTGCAATTAGTGCTCGTCTAGACCTCGTCGGGACGTGTCGAGACGGCTTTTTTTGCCAAATAAGCAGAAAATTGAATAATTCTTTTTCTTATAATATTCTGAAGATCAAGATCTACAATTTTGGATGAAGGTCACTTTTTGCCAAACATTTGAAAAAATTTGAGACGGCGTCTCAAATTCGCCTTGAACTCGTTTGAATTGGTTTGTATATTAACACGAAAACTCGATTTTTTTTAAATGGGTCGAGCAATAGCTCAAAAATTTTGGACATATTTTTAAAAAATCGAGTTTTCGTGTCAATATAAAAACCAATTCAAACGAGGTCGAGACGAACTCGAGACGCCGGCTCGAATTTTTTCAAGTTTTTTGAATGTTTGGCAAAAAGTGACCTTCTCCAAAATTGTAGATCTTGATCTTCAGAATAATATAGGAAAAAGAATTATTCAATTTTCTGCTTATTTGGCAGAAAAGAGCTGTCTCGACGCGTCCCAATGCGTCTCGACTTCGAGACGAGCATTAGTTGTAATTAATGCTCCCCAAACGTGTAATTAGTGCAGTCTCGAAATCGTCGAAACGAATTAGTGGAGGCCCATAATGAAGTGATTTATAGTTGACGATAACGAAATTTAGATCACCTGATGTGGTGAGTCATACTTGTTTTCATTGGCCTGGGCTCCCTTGGGATCTTACCTGACCCAATACTTTATCTAAGTTTCTAACAAAAACTTTCAGAACACCATTTTTAATAGTAAGAAAAATTGGCATAAAAAATTGCTGAAAAATTCTTATAAAAATTCGATTTGTTTTATAGCAACGTCTTAAACATTTGATACTACTTATTTATATTTCGTAAAAAATTCTCGAAATTTGTTCAGATTTCTATGTTCGATCATACACTTGAAAGCTGAGAATCCGAGGAAATTTTTAAAATTAAAATTATCGAAAAATCTTTTATCCTGACCAAGATACGGTTGTTTGAGGACGAATATTTGAAATACCAAATTTGTTTAATTTTCACCTTCAAACAGCAGTATCTCGACCAAGGTAAAAAAGGTTTTTCAATAAAAATTTTTTTAAAATTCGTCAGATTCTCAACTTTCAAATGTGTGATCTATCATAAAAACCTGAGCTAATTTCAATTATTGGTGAATTTTTTTCATAGTAGTGTCGATAAGTGACATAAAATGTCATCTCTTTAAAAATTGCTTAACAAAAAAATAGTCGGATTTTCGTTTCAATATATAGACTTATTCAAAAAATCATGAAAAAGTTTTATTTTTTAGCATACAAAATGTATGAAGAAGTAGCGCTTCAAATGTTATTGAGCTATAACGGCGACTTCAAAACTTTGAAGAAAGACTTTGATCACTATTTTTTCTCTAAACAAGCTCAAGCTAAGACCGTTGATGAAAATTTGAATGAAATGAATTATGACCAAGAAAATGACCAACAATTGGACCAATACAACGAACGAAAAATTTTGGATCAAGAAGATGATTGGTTTCAAGAATTTGAGCGAGAAAACCATATAAATTCCGAAAACAAAAGAATTTCAGATGTGTCTCAACCTAGTAAAAAGAAAAGGAGAAGGCGTAAGAAAAATGAGGAAAACATCGTAAGAATTTTATACATTATCAACGAAAATATCGTCTTTAGGAATGGTATCAATGCGAAAACATGGAAATTTTCCTTGACTACATTCAGAAAGTCTCACCAATGAATGAAACAGAAGTGGAAAATTTTATAGACATGGATATATGGGATTTGCCATTATTAGATCGATGGAGATTATTCCAGTTTTGGCAACACAAGGCCATCGAAGAACTCGAGAGAAAAATAGCCATCTTTGACGAAAATTATCAGAAAGTTCTTCATTATGTTAATGGACTTCGAGAGAAAATTGATTTCGAGATTTTGAATAAATCCAAAGTAAGTTTCATAGATTTTCTAGATTTCACTAGTTTTTCTAGGTTTTTCTAGACTTTTTAGACTTTCTAGATTTTGTATAGATTTTCTAGATTCCCTAGATATTCTAGGTTGTCAAAATTTCAAAAAATCTCAATTTTAGATAATTGGAATGACAACTACCGGCGCAGCTATTCATCAAGAACTTCTCCAAAAACTCCGGCCCAGGATTGTAATAATTGAAGAAGCTGCTGAAATCCTCGAATCCCATTTAATCACTAGTTTAACGACGGCTTGTCAACATCTGATTTTGATTGGAGACCACCAACAACTTCGTCCTTCACCCGCAGTATTTGATCTAGCCAAAAATTATCATCTTGATTGGTCACTTTTCGAGCGGCTGATCAAAAACGGATATCCCTATAAAACATTGGTGGAACAGCATCGAATGCG
>JAQGBS010004211.1:0-10558 GCA_034698545.1 Acrobeloides obliquus
TTTCTATGAGAATGGTATTAAGGGGTTTAATCACTGCCTGCTGAAAAAAATACTTCTTAAACAAATGTACAGGGTGGCGCAAAAAAGTGGCTTTAAATTTTTTTTCTCTAATCAGAGTCAGGAAAGCATTTTCCGGGTTCGGGACTTTTATGCGATTGGCACGTTTTCAAAGCATAAAACGATTCTCTAATGCATAAAAATGATATTTTTCATTCAAAATCGCTTTCTCGCATAAAATTACCCCCGAGAAAGTGATTTTCAGACCTCGAAAAGTGGCATGTCTCCGTCAAAATCAGCATCATCGAGAAATTGCTCTTTAAACCCCATTAATTTGTTATGCTCTTTGTAACATTTTGAGCACGTGGTACCATGTTCATTTAGAATTTTTTCAATCATTCCCTTTAATTTTGCTAATTCCCTTGGCTCTATGTTATATTCTCTAGGAAATGACCATTTTCGCTTCAAAATCCAATTTTTTTCGGCATAGATTCAAATGAAACGAAACGATAGGTTTGAAACGATACGAATGAAATGATACGAATGAAACGATTCGAATGAAACGATACAAATGAAACGATACAAATGAAACGAATACAAATGAAACGATACGAATGAAACGATTTGTACCTGATTCAGGTAAATTGCGTCGAGAACACAAATATATTGCCGATTTTTTATTGATTTCGTTTCATTCGATCGTTTCATTCGTATCGTTTCATCCTCATCGTTTCATTTGAGTCTATGCCATAAGTACAATCTTTGCACACTAACCACTCGGCCATGTGAGTTCTTAAACACTAACCATAATTTTTTTACTTACGACAAAAAAGGCATATGCAAAAAATCTCATGCAAATCGGAAAAATTTTAATTTGGAGCCGGGATTTGAACTTGCGACCTATAACTGCAACCCTTGAACACTAACCATAATAAATACAATCTTTGTACACTAACCACTCGGCTATGTAAGTTTTCTTCTTTTGTGAACAATATATACCTCGTTTTACTCTCTCGTTGAGTCGAATGGCGTGACTCGTTTTAAAATTTCGAGTTTTCTCTAATTTTTGCAAAAAAATAGCCGTGACTTTGCACTACAATAGTCGAGGGTTCGATCCCGTCAAAGAGAAATTTTTTTGATAGATTCAAAAAAGTTGTTAAAGGAAACTTCAACTAACTAACCTGTCAGCAGTTTTTTGGAACAAGCGATTTCACCTGTCGGGTAACCCCAAAATTGAATAAAAAAACAATAATTACAAACTGATAAAATTGTTTCGGTCTCAAATCTACATGTATAAACCTCATGAATATTTATTTCAATCCTATTTGTGTTTGTTTGGCTCCCGTATTGTGATGAAAAACCGTAAAAAACCGGTTGATGAAATTTTTAATAGTCTCATTTAAATAACATGGGATTTGGTTGTTCACAAATGTAGACTATGTTTGATAATTTTTGGCCATAAAAAGGAGTATTAAATTATTTGAGGGGTATAAATAAATTTTATGCTTTTATTGAACCTTTGCTGAACTTTTTATGGCCAGAATTTTTGAGAGCTTGTTATTTTTGATATAGGCTCTAATGGAACGAAGAGGATGGAACGATATGAATGAAACACTCGAATAAAACGATACGAATGGAACGACATAATGGACGAAATCAAATTCAGGGTGTTCGTGTCAATATTCAGGCAAATTCAAATCCGTTTCTGGGGTCTAGAAATGAAATCGTTTCATTCGATCATTTCATTTATATTCGTTACGAAGAGGATAGAACGATACGAATGAAACGATATAATGGAACGAAATCAAATTCAGGGTTTTCGTTTCAATATTCAGGAAAATTCAAGGACGATTTTCGAACTCCGTCTGGAAATGAAATCGTTTCATTTGTATCGTTTTATTTGCATTCGTTTCATTCGTATCGTTTCTAACCTTTCGTTTCATTTCCTTCGCGTCTATGCCTTATTCTTGGTCTGTATTTGTGGTGAAAGATATTTATATATTTAGCGCTGTGCAGCTGGCTTGTTTACAATCTACTTTAGTTATGAGTTTTAGTGTTAACACAAGCTTTTTGTATAGACCCAAAAAATGGTACTTTTGGAATTTTTGCACGATTTTTCAAAAATGTTCAAGTTTTTTAATTTTTACCAAAATAATCCTGTATGAAGTTTTTTTTATGCAAGAAATCAATTGCGCTCAATGTTGAACCTTGAAAACACTTCCTTGACACTGATTCAGGGAAGAGGTGTGTGTATTAAAGCGAAAACAGACTAATACATGGTCTGAAAAGCATTTTCAAGATCCGGAAATGCGTGGAAAACCCCTCATAGAATTATTTTGGTGAAAATTAAAAAGCTTGAACAATATTGAAAAAATCGCAAATTGCCCTTTTTAGGGACGCCTATAAAGTTGAAACTTATATTTTGAGATTTTTCATAAAAATCTTTAAAACTAAGTAAAATTCTCTAAAAAAATTTATTTCAAAAAACTAACGAAAAATTGCAAAGGATGCAAAAACATTATTCCGTTGCCGGGAATCGAACCCGGGCCTTGTGGGTGAGAGCCACAAATCCTAACCACTAGACCACAACGGACGGTGATTATTAGTACTCTAATATCATCCACCTTAAAACTTAAAAAATGAAGATATATTCTTTTGCATTTCATTAGCAAAATTTTGTATTTTTTTTCATTTTTTGCAAAAAATCAATTTTTTCCATTTTGCCAAAAATTTTATTTTTGTATTTTTTAGCCAAAAATTGAACTTCAAGGACCTTCTCTCTCTCCAAGAGAGGGTCCTTGAAGTGCACTTTTTTGGACTTCACTCATCCACAAATTTTTCAAATATAGGCCTAAAATTTTGAATATTGGACCTCAAGACCTCCTCCCCCCAGCGGCGTAGGTGGGGGGGGGGGGGTGGTAGATGTCCTCCTATTGGGCCAAAATTAAAAAACCCTATACATAAGGATCCCCTTTATCTTTTTGGTTAAAATCTCTTTTTGGGGGAAACCCACTAGCCGACCCTTCTGTCTACTCTCCCCCCACCCCGATTTCAGAGCGGGGAGGGAATGGGGATATTCTATCACCTAAATATCGAGCTAAAATTGAAAAATCATAAGGATCCTCCCTTATGTTTTGTGTCTAAACGTACATTGCAAAGTCCAAAAGAAGGAGAAAACGCATATGTGGGAATCCATGAAACAACATCTCTAATAACTCCTAAATCTCCTATAAAGCATATGCAGTCGATACTCCACAAGTAGATTTCTCCCCCTGATAACAATCTATCCCCCGATAAGTCATAACCCTAGGCCTAGAACTTCTACAGGGTGGCGCAAAAAGTACTATTTAACATTTTTCATGAATTTTGGATCCAAGAACATTTTTCCGAAAAATGAACCTATTAGGATAATTCGATGCTGGGAATAGATTGCACACATTCCTGAAGTGTGAAAATTCCGATGCCGGGTTGGTCCTATTTTTGGCCTTTTTGCTGGATTGGTTAGGAGGAGGCTCCCCCCTTTGGCATGTGGGGTCTGATCCCCAGCGTGGCCTGTTATTGAGGGTCGATCGTGCTCTATTATCTTTGCTACTATTTATATTAGTCTAAAAAACGATCCAAATTTTCCAATTGTTACTCTTCCTTTCAACAATTTAACAATAGACAAAATACCTTGCTTAATTCATCAAATCAAGTTTTTTAATTCTCGATGAAACATTTGGCCGCATAATTTGGGCATTGTCATAAGTTAAAACCAGCTTTCCCAACAATTTCCAATAGACAAAATTTGATCAATTCACAGTTCAACCGGTTGCCAGAGAGCCATACTTGGGGTCGAGACCTTTTGTAATGCTATTGTTCGCTGGTAGAAGTGTTGTGTATTCTGTTGCGAATTTCCGGTTCTGGTTCATATGAGACAAGACAAGCAGACAGACCGTAAAACAAGTCGATTGTTTAATTAGCTTCGACGAAAAGAGCAAGGCATATGTATTTATAGTTTCTGATCAAAAATCGATTTATAAATAGAAAAAGTGGTGGATTATAAGATAAAGAATATGTATATATTACAGGGTATATAAAAACCGAAATTGGGCGATTTTTTCATGTTTTTTCGACCCGGAAATTTTTTTTCAAAATTGACCCTATTAGAGCTAATTTTATGCGAGGAATCGATTGCACGCATTTACGAAGCTTGAAAACTCTTTCTTGACCCTGAATCAGGGAATCGGAGTGCGTGTATTGAAGCGAATATCGAAAATTTTTAGATTTTCTGCCTGAAAATGATCCAAAACTACGCAGTTTTGACTAGGAGTCGTATAGACAAAAAATGAAGTAGAATTCACCAGCTTTCCAACGACACCAAAGCCATTGGATATGGATTGAGCTGGCCGGAGATATGCCCATTTGAAGTTTGACCTAAATTTCAAAAGGCCAACCTGCCGTATACGAGTACCAAAAAGTCGGATTCAGAAACGGACTTCAAATTCGTGTTCAGCGACCCCAAAAACCTAGGGTATACCATGGCTTCAAAAATCGAATCGAAATTTTGCTACTATGGCCACCTCAGGTTCGAGACTGGTTCGAGATTTGATGATGAAGAGACATCGTCTCTTAATATTTAAACCTTCCGATATGATACTGCCTATGTGCCTGCCTAACATACATCTGAATTTTAGAGGAGGATCCTTCAACACTGTGTCGAAGGTCTGACTACGCCGCTGATTCTGCGTGAAAAGTTTCTCCGTTGTCATAATTCAAGATGTTGGAATATTCTTTTTTAACGTTTTTAGAGTCCACAAAATTTCCCCTAAAGAATTCCTATTGCACATCAAGTTTTTATGTGTTAGTTTTTTATAATCCGTTTCATTCCGAGCAAAAAAACATGCCCTCCACAAACGTCATAGAATTAAATCAAGTTTATGAAATTTACTGACCTGACCTTTGCCGATATGCATGCACATAAGAAGAAATCTCATATGAGTCCATTCTCCAAATATGGCAGTGATGTCAATGGCTTGTATTTGGATATTCCTCTTTTTTATTGTTTTTGTTTCGGCCAAACATATTGATTTCATAGATAAAAAAATTGCTAATTTTGACCGACGATCGTCCGATTTTGGTAGGGTTTCTTGAACAAATCATGATGCTGGATTTTTAGGATCAAAGGTTATTGTAGGATTATATGAAAGTGATTGTGATAAAGATCCAGATTGGTTAGAAGTAATCAACTTGGCAGTACAGAAGCATCCCAAAACTAACAGAGAATTCCTTAGAGCTCTTATAAATGCTACTAAAGTTAGTTCCAGATTATGGACAAGATTTATCCCATTTTTGGGTTTTAGATTTTCTCAATTTCCTATAGACTTTCTAGATTTTCTTACAAGGATACTTTTTAGAAGCTTTCGTATATTTGGTATTAAAAATAGAATTAGTAATTATAAATCATATTCTTGGTGATTAAAAATCATTTTCCAACAAAAGTCAGCTAAAAAAGATAAAAATTTTCGAATTATTATGTTAAATAAACTGGGAGACCGAGCGTTATCGCGCTCAGAGGGGAGAGGAGATTTTCCGATCTATAAGTCTACGAGCTCCCCGAACGAGATCTCCACACTGATACGATTGCTTCCGAGTGCTTCCGAGCTCTTCCGAGTGCTTATGAGTTCTTTAGAGTGCTTCCGAACGCTTCCGAATGAGTGCCTCCGAGCGCTTATGAGTACCTCTGAGTTCTTCCGAGCATCTCCGAGTTCCTCCGAGCGCCTCCGAGCACTTCCAAGAGCCTTCGAGCTCTTCTGAGTGCTTACGAGTTCTTCCAAACGCTTCTGAGCGCTTTCGAGCGCTTTTGAATGCCTCTAATGCTTACGAGCGCCTCCGAGCACTTCTAAGTACTTCTGAGTTCTTCCGAGTGCTTCCGAATGCTTCAGAATGCCTCTGAGTGCTTACAAGCGCCTCTGAGCGCTTATGAGTACCTCTGAGTTCTTCAGAGTGCTTATGAGTTCTTCCGAGCGCCTCCGAGTGCTTCCGAGCTCTTCCGAGTGCTTACGAACTCTTCCGAGTCACCAAGCTCTATCGTTTGGTATAGACCGTGACGAAATTGGACTTAAAGTGATGGAGATAGCACAAATAGACAGACACACATAGTGCGTTTAATATTTTAAGATTTCCTTGAAAAATCGACTCCTTCGGGACTATATGAAAAATCAAAAGTTGCTCATGGGGAAAAAATTTCTTCATTTTTGATAGGAAGTTATATACGGGGAACAATTTCTGCCAGGTTTCGATATTGATTTCGGGGTAACACTTCGGGATGGTTTCCTTGTTAGATTTTCTGAATTCCTAGAATTTTTTATTTTCAAATTTCTATAGATTTTCTAGTTCTTTAAATTTTTAGATTTTTTAGATTTTCCTTTTTAGATTTTTCTTGATTTCTCTAAACTTGTCTAGATTTCACAAAAAATTGATCATCACAACTTAGGAAACTTTCAACGATGTTCATGATGTGTCAGTTCTTATCAAAGGCAACTATACAATGGCTAACGGATGGGATAATTGGTTTACGCCAATTCAATTGCCCTTACCATTAATAGATGACCCTCTGTTTAATCCATGGTATGTGATCTCTTGTGAACATCGAAGTGGAAATGAAAAACTTGGGATTTCTTATTGGACGCACTTGAAAGGTCCACAACATGCTAGACACGTCAAACATTTGAAAACCAAATCGATGAAACGAGTGAAGTCTCGATTAGAAGGCTCTTTAAAGAGTGTATTCAAAAATAATTTGACGAATTGCTTTAAGTCTGCTAAATGGGAGAAGATCGTAAAAGAAGCAATGAACAATTGCTATGATCCTCAAGATAAATGGTACGAATTGAATTATGGCCGATGCATCAATGAAGTTATACGGGTAATCAATTTTTCTAGATTTTATCGAAATTTATCGAAAAAAAAGAAAAAAATTGGGATCTACTGTCGGCTCTTATATCCCATTGAACGTGGTCTAAAATCGAAAAATTTTATTTTTCGAAATTTTCTCAAAAATGACCCTATTAGGGGTAATTTTATGCGGGAAACACGTTGGCGATGTTATTTTTGCGTAAAAACGTTTCCATTTTTAGAAAATCGAATTTTTGCATATTAGCTTCTTCGAAATACAGTCAACTCTCGATTAACAACTCCCTGACTAGAGTTTACTAGAGAAATTTCAATGACTGATTAGTGTAACTTTTTTCGAGATAACCTACTGAATAGTTTGGTTTTTTGGAGGTAAAATATAGATCTTTAAAAACATCAAACTAGTCAGCAGTTTATCTTGAAAAAAGTTACACTAATCAGTCGTTGAAATTTCTCTAGCCAATAATTCCGGCTGGAAGTTGACTAGAGAAATTTCAACGACTGACTAGTGTAACTTTTTTCAAGATAACCTGCTGACTAGTTTGATTTTTTTTAAGATCTATATTTTAGCTTCATAAAAACCAAACTAGCCAATAGGTTATCTTTCAAAAAGTTATACTAGTCAGTCATTGAAATTTTTTTAGTCAACTCTAGTCAGGGGGGTTGTTATATCGAGAGTTGACTGTATATGTCAAAGTGTAATATGTGCAGTTTTGCTCGTCTTGATGAGCCGAATCGAACGGTAACAATTTGAGATGCGAAACCTCACTGCATTCAATTTGTTCTATAAAAACACCGGGTCACCATTTAGATTTATATGAATTGGAATTCTTATGGTCCCACTTCCATTTTCATTTTTTATTTGATTTTGTTTATTCGAATGTATTTTCAATTTAAAAAAGTCAACCTGCAGAATATAAATAAATGGAAAGTAGAAGCTTATATTGTGATCCAAGTAAGTCCCACAAATGGTTTGAACTCCCCCTTGAATGTCTAATTGTTTTAGTGCTCCATAGTATCAATAAATTTTGAAATCCAGACATTAGCTTGGTTTTATTTATTTCCATTGTCTACGTATTTTGGTTTATCTGAAGAATTCGTGTTATACGTAACGGCGTTCTTAACATTTATGCTATATACTATTGATGCGTATGTACTCCTTGTATTTAATTCAATCATTCGGCCAATAGCAAAAAGTGTTTTTTTCTGTCGAACTGTTGAAACGGTCTCGATTGGACCTCTGTTCTAAAATATTCTTTTGTTTCATAAGAAGATACGAGTTTTATTTTTATTTTTGTCCCTATGGCTTATTTGAGTGACGATAAAAATTGAGACGTTGAGCTTGAATTCTGTTGCGCTATTGGATTATTCATTTGAGTAATTTCACTAAAAAGCAGGATAAAACTAAAAGCAAGAGAAAAAATAAATAGCAGAAAAAGGCAATGCGCGCGTTCGATTTTTGGTTCACACAACCATCGACAATCGATTCGTCATAGCCGAAAAGCATCGATTACCAAATTTTTGCATCAATTTGACATAAAAATCATGAGTTATCCTAGCCATTCTAAAATTTAATTTGGGGGGGGGGGTGAGGGGCAATGACGAAAGGAGGTGGGTCGACTGGGGGGAGGGTGGGGTACTAAATCCAAAAAGCAGCGAAATAACCAACAAAATCCACTTCCACATATTTTAAAGTTCAACTTCAACAATATATAAAAATGAAATGACAAATATATGTTGTGATAGGTTAGATATAAACAATTGATCAACTTATATATTGACTGAGCTTAATTTTTGGTCGGTTTACGTGAGAAGAACAAACAAATCGAAGAAAAAGATCAATAACCTAGGTAGTTGGTGGCATAAATGAATCATATAATAATGTATTAAGTGGAAAGTGAACCAAAATTTTAAGAAGTTGAGTAAGTTAGTCAACATTTTTGTCAAAGGACCAGGTCGAGTGGAAAAAAAGTTGCCATTTTTGTTAACACTCGGAAAGTTCATAAAAAATGGAGCATTTTTTGTTTTTACGGTAAATTCTGGATCGTTGTCGTTTTCAAGATAGATGCGTATGAAGTTGGCGATTTTTAAATTTTGTGTATTACAACGAAAACATTAAGTACATGTTTTTGTTGTAATACACAAATTTTCAAGTTGTTTTAATTTTCACCAAAATAATCCTATAGGGGGTTTTTCTATGTGAGAAATCGATTGCGCGCATTGCTGGACCTTGAAAACGCTTTCCTGAGCATATTTTCACTTCAATACACACATCTTTTCCTGAATAAGGATCAGATCAGCGTTTCAAGAAGCGTTTTTTTCCTTTTATGGCACTCTGTATAAAAAGTTTATTATGTCATCTTTTAAATATTTAAAAAACGCGAAATTCAGTAAAAATTAATGAATACAATCATGGGATTGTCCTTGGAAAGTGTTAGCTAGCTCAATGGTTCCGATGTTGTACGTTCCTCCATTAATAGCACTTTGAGGGACGTTGATCACTAATTTCTTCGAGCAGCGCTAGAATATAGGGTGTCCCAAAAAAGTAGATTTTTGGGATTTCGAGCTAGAGCCCAAAAAGTGAATTTTTGAGGGGGGTCAAAAAGCGTTATTAATAGAAAGAAAGTCACTTTTCTCAAAAACTATAAATTCTAAGATCATGATCGAGGTGTCGTTGAAAAGGGGGACGAATGGCAATGAAAACGTGCTTTAAATTGTAGAAAATGCTTCAGTAGAAAAAAAGTTATGATAAAAACAAAAAAGAGTCCAAATGACGATTTTTGAGAAAATGACACCTCGATTTCTCTCCAAGTTTAAAGGTTTGGGACCTAACTTATATGTTTTTGTTAATCACTCACTAGGTACATAAAAATAACCTAGACTTCAAGTTTCTAACAACACTTTTTGGCGTACGCTCACCCCCGTGCGACTTTTCCAGATATTGCCTCTTAAAATCACAAAATCCATTTTTTTGGGGACACCTTGTAGAATCTATTATAGAGTGTTTCACAATAACTTACTCCTCTCATTAATTTTCATACGGATTGCCTACATAATAGAAATTTTTTCAAAAAAATGATGTTCTACAAAGTTGTTCCTGGGATCACGAAAAATTGTGTAGAACATCACTTTTTGTGTGAAAAAATTTTATTTTGAAGAAAATCCTACTGAAAATTAACGAGTGATACATGATTTGGAAAGCCTGTAATATGTGCTAACTTACTAGTGCGCTGTTATCACAGTTGTGGAAAATATCAACTTTTGGGTTCATTGAAGTGATGTCATTGATTTTTCCATTTAGGTCGAATTGACCACTGGAATCGGTATTGCCTGTGGCTAGGAGATTGTCTATTGTCAAGGCTAAAAGCTCATTTTCGTGTGTAAAAAATGTAACTTTACATCGAGATCTTGGTGTCCTTTGAAAGCTCACGTTCGTAGCTTTCAAATGACACCAAGATCTCGGCGTATGGTTGTTCCTATCAAAAGTTATGGCGAAAAAAAGTATCTAGATACAGGTTGTTTTTTTGATCCCTCCCACATTTCAAAATGGCGCCAAAAATCGAGTTTAAATCCGTTTCCATCGTCCGATAGCTCATTCGATAGCCCTAATAACGGGATTTTTTTACGATAAAAAAATATTGCGAAAAAATTTTATTTTCGATTTTTT
>JAQGBS010004212.1:0-10557 GCA_034698545.1 Acrobeloides obliquus
TCTCAAAAAAGAAACATTGCAATGTTTCTCAATGTTTGTTTCAGAAACATTGAAAGAAACATTGAGAAACATTGCAAAAGTTTCAGAAAGTAAAGTAAACTTTCGAGAAACTTTGAGAAAAAGAAAACACTGCATAGAGCTGAGTCAAAAAATATCAGTTTATAAAAATACACTACTACTACTCTGTGGAAATTTTTTCCCATTTTTGAAGTATGATTATGCTGTAATCGACCCTTCTAACCCCTTGAGTTGCCCAACTACAAGTTGAGTAGGATATAAAAATTTAATCAATATTCAATTTATTAAAGGTTGACTGCTGTCGAGCATGTGCAGCTTTTTATCGTCGCTCAGTACTCGCTGACAAAGTATACAAATGCAAAAATGGCGGCAAAAATTGTGAACTAAAATCTAAAATCAAAGGAATTTCTTTATGCCGTTATTGTCGTTTTTGGAAGTGTAAAGAGCTAGGCATGCGGCCACAATGGGGTAAATTAATTTTTTTACAGACTAAAGAACATACACATACATCAAAGAAAATCTTTAAAAAGTCATAACTTTAAATAGAAAAAACGAAAGTCAGACGGTTCGAAGGCGATCAGATACAAATGTCAGGGGTTTGAAGGCGATCAGATGCGAACGTCAGGGGTTTGAAGGCGATTAGATACGAAAGTCAGAGGTTCAAAGGCGATCAGATGCGAACATCAGAGGTTTGAAGGTGATCAGATACAAACGTCAGAAGCTCGAAGGCGATCGTAAGCTAGATGTTCGAAGGCGATCAGTTACGAAAGTCAGACGGTTCGAAGACGATTAGATACGAAATACGAAAGTTCAAAACCAATCATATACGAACGTCAGGAGTTCGAAGGCGATCATATACCGTCTTAGTTCTGACTGTAAATTATGCCAACTAGCAATCCACCGTTGGATTTTTAGACCTGTTGAGTAGCCGTCTTTAGCTGGTCAACTACATTTTTTATTTTACAACTTTAGAAAATTCTGAATCGTCGCCAGAAAGTTCTCTCTTCAATGAAGTTCTTACTGAGCCTAAGTCCAAAGAAGATCAAATATGTTATGAAGGTTTTAACCGATTCAGAAAGCCTTGTGATGTTGAAGCAAGACAACTGAAAGAAATTTTAGTGAATGTATGTTTTATAATTAAATAAAAGTTAATATTTTTAGCCTTACCTAACGTTGAGTGCAATCTCATATAGCTCAGAATTTTTACGAAATTTCGACTATGCTTATTCTCAATTTCACGAATCGATAAAACCTAAGGGAGCTGTTATCTTAACTAGCTTTATAAATCATGAAGCTGTTGCAAGCTTTTATATCAGATTAAAAAATGAAATGGCAAAAATGTTAATGCATTGCAAGGAATTTGCAGACTTGGATTTAGAAGAAAAGGTAAACAACTTTTTGATATTCATCATAAAACAAGACTTTAAAAAAATTTACTTCTGCTGCGATAGTTTTTTATTTGAATAAGCTTTTTAAATATTTTGACATGAAGAGCACAAAATTTTCTCTTCCATTCAGCCCGTGAGATTTTTGAAAATTCGAGTCGTGCCCTCAAAATTTTAGAATTTTCGGGGGGGTTGATGAGTATTCGAATTCTTCGATTTTTGATCAACTTATTTTTAGATATTACTACATAAAAATGCTTTAAATTTATTCTTATACATAGAATTAATTAATATTTCAATAGAATATGGATGCTCTGAAAATAATCATTATTACATGCTACTTTATGATAACTTCATTCATGATCTAACTATCTCATCAAATATAATTAGAATGGGCAAATATAACGGTGAGATGGTTGAGAAAGAATCGGCGTAAGCTTTTTATTAACAATATACCATATTACCTCTAATAGAGCCCTCGAAAATTCTAACTTCTAAGCTCTCTAGATCTGTAGATTTTCTTCTCTAGAAGAAAATCTACAGGGTTTTCATGGAAAGTGATTTCACAAAAGTTGTAAAGGAGATTCTCTTCTAAAACGGTTTGGTGTTAAGGTAGTAACGTTACTACCTTGTTTCTAGGGTGTTAAGGTAATAACAAGATGTAAAGGTAATAAAAAAGATATCAAGGTAGTAAAGTGATAACAACGTAGTTAAAAGGTTTGGAGTCAAGGTAGAAATGTTACTACTTTGTCACTCAGATGTCAAGGTAGTAATGGTGACAAGGTAGTAAAGAGATGTGGCCTAAGCCTTAAGCCCTAAGCTTAGGCTTTGTGCCTTAGACCTTAGCTTAAGGCCTAATCCATAAAGTGTCTAAAAAAAAGTTGCTAAATAAATAAATTTTGACTTTTCGAATCTTGGAGGGAGACCGGGACCTATCGTATGTACGGCCCTGAGCAGGTTTCAGTTGGGAATGAAGTACCCGGAAACTTCAAAATTACTACCTAGAATTAATTAAATTTTTTTAGTCTACCTATAGAATTTAATGACAAATTGATAAAACTATTATATAAACCCATGTTAAATTTGTGTTTAACTCGATTTGAATCAGTCTATCTAGTTGCACAAATTATATGGCCAACACAAGGTTAGCCAAAAAACAAAACCTATTTTTAAAAGTTTTAATTGTAATTTAGGAATAAAAGGAATAACTGATGCCACTCACGATCTTGCTAATAAAATGTCTGATCAGATCTCAAACGAGCTTCATAATTACTATCTTCAAAAACGACGTATGAAAAACTATTGTCCGAGATTAGTACAAATTTTAAAACTAATTGATAATTCTAAATTGATGGTTAATGAATTACAAAATTTGACTATTCTGTATGAAGCTAATAATATTTTGGATTTTAATGCTGATTTTTCGGAATTTTGTCAATAAATTATGGAATATTATTATTTGAGTAGATATTTTATTTACTTGAGTAGATAAAATATTTATCTGAGTATATTTAGGCTTAGACTTAATCTTAGGCTTAGCCTTAGACTTAAGCTTAGCCTTAGGCCTTAGGTTTAGGCATAGGTTTAGGCTTAGTCCTAGGCAATTTTTTAAGTTTTTTAATTTTTACCAAAATAACCCTATAGGGGGTTTTCCATGTGAGAAATCGATTGCGCGTTTGCCTGACCTTGAAAACGCTTCCCTCACCCTGTATTAGCATATTTTCGCTTCAATACATACATTTCTTCCCTGAATCAGGTTCAGGAAAGCGTTTTTAAAATCTGAGAATGCGCGCAATCGATTTCTCATTAAAAACCCACTTTATGGTTATATAGAAAACATGAGTGCGTACGTGTGGCTCTCTTTTCTTTGTAAGCTATTTTTGACCATATTCCCGAGATCTAGGACAAAAAATAACGGCGGATTCGTGTTCAGAGCATAGGAAACCCCTAGAGAGATCGAAAATTTTGGACAATTTTGCTAAATAACGAATTCTTCAATTTTTACGAATTTTTCACTGTTTAACGAATTCGTGTTTAGCGCATAGGAAACCCCTAGGAAGATCGAATTTTGACTCGAAATGACTTTTAAAAATTTTCCCATGCTTTAATTTCACTAAATAAATTCATTTTGGAGCGCTGTCACACCGTTTAAGGCAATGTTTGATCTCTTGAGATAGCGTCTCATAAATTTTTGTGCTTGATGTTGTTCATTAATCTCCGAACTTTTGTACAAACTTATCATTAAAATATTTATAAAAATAATTAAGCCCCAGGTTAATAATTTCATCAGACATATTATATATTTTTGGTTGCCTTGTCAACTAATACTGGAAGTTTTGAGTTATTACGACAAATGTACAATTGAGACACACTAAAAGTCAAACAAACTCTATGAACTTTTTCATAATTTCTCATTAATTTTGATTCGTATTCCTATTTTTAAAAATTTATTTTCATTTGCTAACTTTCCGAGTCGGGAAAATATCTCAACATTTAATAATTGTTAATTTGAAAGAAATAATTGGAGCTATTTCGGCTCTTACACTCCCATTGAACCTTATCTAAAATCAAAAATTTTATTTTTCAAAATTTTCTCAAAAATCACCCTATTAGGGGTCATTCACATATCACGTGATCAAATTTTTAACATTTTTAGACCCTCCCCCTTCGTGATCAAACATGATCACGAGCTTATCCCTCCCTCCCTTACCGTGATCATGATCAACTTTTTTCTTTAAAAAATAGGCATTTTTATGTAAAATCACAATTTTTGTTTTCGATACCTTTTTCGATTTTGACCAATTTTTTTTATTATAAATTATTCAAAAATTTTGGTCAAAAACATAAGGGAGATCATTAGAAAAAATTTTCATCTTTTTCGATTTTGTGGGGAAGGGGATTGCTCCTCGCTACGTGCCTGATCACGTGATCAATGGCCTGAACCCCCCCCCCTCCCCCTCCCACCGTGATTATTTCAGCTACCCCACCCCCTCAACCTGATCACGTGATATGCGAACGACCCCTTAGGGGTAATTTTATGCGGGAAACACGTTGGCGATGTTATTTTTCCGTAAAAACGCTTCCATTTTTAAGAAAATCAGATTTACATATTTCGAAAAGTACTTATCGAAAAAAAGCTAATATGAAAAAATTCGATTTTCTAAAAAATGGAAGCATTTTTACGCAAAAATAACATTGCCAACGTGTCTCCCACATAAAATTACCCCCCATAGAGTCATTTTTAAGAAAATTTCGAAAAATAAAATTTTTCGATTTTAGACCACGTTCAATGGGAGTATAAGAGCTGAAGTAGCTCCAAATAAGTATATGTTAATAGCTGAATCGGAAGAAATCTATTCACGGAATCTGAAGAAATCGCCTAAATCATATCCTCCTCACCTCACTCACGGAAGAAATAATTATCATAAATTTTCGCCTATAACATGTGTGATACAAATTGGGATGAGAATGCCTCTTATCCCTCAAATTTTACCAATATTTCGGCTTATTCTATGAACTACTGCGCCAAGATAAATGGCATAGACCGAATACTTCGACTCTATTTACTACATATCATGCATTTTCCTGTCACAATTCTGATCGCTATCACCTTGGTTGGTAAAGAAAACGACGACTCCAAATGGTTCGTCTTCCACACAGCTGTTTTAAATCTATTTCTTGGGATATTTTGGGAGATTTCTTACATTATTCCATCTATAGAAGATCAAATTTTTTCCAATAATATTGTCAATTATCTGGTGAATTTAGCCGTAGCTTCTGTTTTCCCATTTTCATTTAGTAGATTTTTTGTTCTATATTTTCCTTACTACCATCAAAAGTTTTTCACCAAGAAAACCTTGGCTATTTGGATTATAGGCTATGATTGTTTCATACTAGCTCTACTTATAATCAATTTTTTCGTTGGGGGCCAATTTATTTCAATCTTTCTATCTTTAATCGTCTTTCTGTTGAATTTACAATGTTCCATTTTTATTTTCGCAAAAATTCACAAAATGATGAAGCTGGTTGAGCACAATACACAACTCAGCTCATTTTTAGACCTACGTAGAGCCGCTTTCGTTTGTATTTTTCAGACAGGTGTGGTCTCGTTGAATTTGTTCACCATTTTTTATATTCAACTTTTTCTATCCGTCTTGATATATACCATTGAAGATGGGCCGCTGATTGCGACTTTGATGGATTATTTTCTCATTTCTTCAGAATTAAAAGATCCTATATATCAATTTTTTGTTATCATGGACACCCTTGTTACGTTGCTCGTTTTGAAGGCATATAGGAGTACTCTGAAAAAGGTTATAAAGTGGATTTTGAAAAAGATCAAATTGTTTATTAAAGGGAAGAAATTTGACAATAGAAATATAATAGTGAAAACGGCTGTGAATAATTATATGGCCTCGTAATAATATTCACACTCCGTGGGCTGTTTGGAGTACTCTGAAAAAGGTTATAAAGTGAATTTGATGACCAGAATTTCAGGCTGAACACGATGGAGTTAAAATAAATTCTCCCTGGGTGGTCTAAAGCTCTATCCCTCCCAAAACCGGGCCAAAATTGCTGATCTTTGTCAAAACCGATTAAAAAAACTAAGGATGTCGCAAAGATTGATTCATAACTTTTTATTGAAGCGAAAACTTGCTATAGGTGTCTATAACATAATCGTAGGGTAGATTCCTAGCTTTCATATGAGTGGTCAACGAAGTCGCGATTCAATTCTTACAAAGATGTGTTATGACTTAAACAAGAAAACGTTCAAGAGCTATTGTGGATCAAGAGGGGGTCACTCGAGGGTCAAAAATCGAAAAAAATTGAAATGGCTATGAAGGATATTTTGAAAGCGAGGGCAAAACAGATTCAAGATCGAGTTGCCGAAATATAGTATTATTTTGACAAGATTGACCAGATGTTCAGTGAATCTAAAGAGATATTCATGAATGGAGATATTCTCTCCCATATTTTTGGAAAAACTGGTCGAAATTTGTTAAAAATGACATATTTTCGGTAATTTTATGCGAAAAATTGATTGCGCGTATTCCCGAAGGGTGAAAACCTTTGTTTGACCCTTAAAAATTGAAACATATGCAATTAAGTTTAAAGTCAATAAATATAAAAATATGGGTAAAATTTTTTAACTTTTAAGGGTCAAACAAAGGTTTTCACGCTTCGGGGATGCGCGCAATCGATTTTTCGCATAAAATAACCTCTAAATATGTCATTTAAAAAATTTTTCGATTTTTGACCCTGGGGTGACCCCCCCCCCCCCACAATAGCTCCAACGTTTAATTTAACAGGATACCCGTTCAAAGATAGAGCTTTAAACCACCCAGGGAGAACTTTTTTCGAATTTATTTTAGCTCCATTCGTGTTCAGCGTGAAATCCTGGCCAATAATGGTCAGTTTATCCGAACAGCCCACGGAGTGTTAAAAAATTATTTCATTTTTAAAAATTTCAATAAAGAATTATTTATATAAACTCAAAAAAACAATGAGAACTTCAACACAACTTTAAGACCTTTAAAAATTCTCATTATTGCCCATCGTTGCCCTTACCAGCGACACCAAAACTATGTCCCAAGCCTTTGTAATTTTCGAGAAAAGTGACTTTCTTTATATATAACGATTTTTTACCCTCTCAAAAAATCACTTCGTGAGCTCTAGCTCGAAATTTTTCACTACGAGAGCTCCGAATTGCACATAAAAATAAACTAGAATTCTTGGCCGACACCCCTGATCAAGTCACTCTTCAGGGACCGAGAAGCAAAAAATGTAAAAATCGCTAACAAAGTAGGAAGTCACAAATTGGAAATTTTTTAGATTATCGAAATTTGCCATAATTTATATATATTTAGAAAATTCATGAAAAATGAAGCATTTTTTGTTTTTACAGTAACTTTTGAATCGTTATAGTTGTTGAGATAATCACGTTTGAAGTTGACGATTTTTTAGTTGAGATTTTGGATTTCAAATTCCCGCCAAGACCCTGAAAACCTAAAAATCAGGGTTGGCGGAAATTTGAAATCCAAAATCGCAACTGAGCTTATCACCTATCAGTAATCCCTACTTCTGTCTTGTACTGTTAATCGGTCGGATAGCACACATGTGTTAATTAGAGGTCTCAAAAGTCGATTATTATGTTAAAATTAACATGATGTGACACTGACTAATTCCTTGTAGTTACGTAAATTTTCTTTCAAGGCATTTTAGAGCTTAATTCGATGGCTAAAATTTTTTAATCCTATGCTTACCTTTTAAAAACTTTTTTATGGCAATACTCCAGCATCTACAGGGTGTATTAAAAAAACCGAAATTTGGGCGAATTTTTCATGTTTTTTCGACCCAAAAATTTTTTCTTAAAAACGACCCTATTAGGGCTAGTTTTATGCGGGGAATCGATTGCGCAAATTTTCAACTCTTGAAAACGCTTTCCTGACCCTGAATCAGGAAATCAGAGTGTGTATTGAAGCGAAAATCGAAAATTTTTAGGTTTTCTGTCTGAAAATGACTTTCTGGGGGTAAGTTTATGCGGGGAATCGATTGCGCGCACTCTCGAAGCTTGGAAACGCTTCCCTAATTCAATGAATCGAGGTGTGTGTATTGAAGCGATGACCAATTTTGCTATAATACATCAATTTTTCTTTAATTTAGAATCAGGGAAGCGTTTTCAAGCTTCGGGAATGCGCGCAATTTCTCGCATAAAATTAACCCTAATAGGGTCATTTTTGAGAAAAAATTTCGGGTCAAAAAATCATGAAAAAATTGCCAAAATTCCGGTTTTTTCGATACACCCTGTATTATTTAATCTTAAAGGGTTTCAATAAATGATTCGTTGCGTCAACGGATATGACTGCAAAAACTTAAAAGGTTTTTTGAACCAAAGCCTGCTTGATTGTAGCTTAAATAGAAGCTCAGATAGATTTAAAATCCAGTCTTGTTTTTGATCATTTCCAATATATATGACCGATAAATTCCCATTTTCGAACTTGCATCGAGAAAAATTTTTGTATTATTGAAATTAAGTGACATCGTCATAGCCAAAAAATCTCCACAGTATAAAAAAACTTGGAGAGAAAAAAAATCAAATCACCCCAAAAACCGGATTTTTGCAATTTTTATGGTTTTTTGGGCTGATTTGGGGTCAGGGAGAAGCGTTTTCGAGATTTTTCACTGCTCGCAATCGATTCCTCGCATAGAAACCCCCATAGGGTTATTTTTAGAAAAAAATTAAAAAAGTTTTTTGGCGAAAATTTGGTCGAAAAATCGCAAAAATCCACTTTTTTTAGTCACTCTGTAAAACTGTATATGGTCTGTTTCCAGCCACGGTTTCAAAAATCCTGGGCACGCATAGCCTAATGGCTAGGACACTGGCCTTTCATCTGTATAGGCATGGGTTTGATCCCCGAGGGTCAAAATATTTTCTATTTATCCAAAATGCATGAAAAGTTTTGAGCCCAATTTTTTGAAAACGTCTGTATATTAACACAAAAACATGAGTGCGCACGTGTGGTCCTTGGCGAGACATCGTTGTGTTTTTTATTTTCATTTTCTGTAATTTTTTCATTTTTGACGAATTTTTTTATTTTATTATTTAGTTCAAGATGGCATTTAATATTTTTTCTATATTGTTATTGTTAGAAATCTTGTATATTTCTAATGCAGTTTTACTGTGGCCGATTCAGTCAGATTTTTATGCAAATTTTGGCAAGGCTTTCGATGGAACGGGTGAAATTCAAAATAAGGTAATCTATAAAATGGAAAACTGGGCACGGTGTACCAAAATTCCGAAAAAGTCAAAATTTTAAAAAGTGCCGCCAATCGACTCAGCTCGCCGAGCGCTTCAAAACGAGTACCATATCATGGAGTTGGACTCATGGCCGAGTGGCTAAAGTGACAGATTTGCAGTTTATAGGCTCTGGTTCGAATTCCACTTCAAATTTAAGTTGTCCAAATTCCATGAAAATTTTTGCATATCTCTATCTTGACCTCTAAAACACTTTGTTATCATTTTTTGGTCCGACAATACTTACTGGAACTGTATAGTAAGGAAGGTTTTAACAAAGTTAAAATTATTATTACTATAAGGCTCCAGGAAATATTTATTGGGCAAAAAATGATAACAAAGTGCTTTGGAGGCCAAAATAGAGATATGCAAAATTTTCATGAAATTTGGACAATTTTAAATTTGAAAGCGGAATTCGAACCCGAGCCTATAACTTGAAAACTTGTCAATTTAGCCACTCGGCCATGGGTCAAACCCCATGATATGGTACTCATTTTGAAGCGCTCGGTGAGCTGAGACGATTGGCGGCAAATTTTGACCCCTGCCTTCATCTTTTCGGAATTTTGATACGCCAGTTTTTTACATTTATTGACTGACCCCCCCCCCCTCCTTTCTCTAATTTTTAGCAAAGTGAACCCCCTATCATAGGTGAAAAGGGGGTGCAGATGAAGAAATTTGCGCAGGGGCTCAAAAATTTGAAACATAAGAGTCCCCCTTATGTTTTTTTCGCGTCTTCAGCGCGAAATTTGCAAGGAAGGCCCATTTTTAAACATAAATTTTTTCGCGATTTTGATACGGGAGTGCAGATCTGCTCCCTCTTTTCATCTATGCTATCCACCTATGGCTATGACCCAAAATGGACTCAAGTAAAAAACTTTTTAGACATATAGCAAAATGCAACAGTTTAAAATAAGGTTGCATCTTTGAGAGCCCAATTTTTAAAAAAAGTCTGAGTATTGACACGAAAACATGAGTTACACTCAAAAAGATTTATTGGATCGGGGTGCAGAACTGCACCCCAGGATCTTTCCACTTATGTCCCCTATCCACCTATAGCTATGACCCAAAATGGACTCAAGTAAAAAATTTTTAGCCCGTAGAATCGTCGGAAAATGAACCCATCAATAATTCACCAATTTCGAACCTCCTAGAACACCGAAAAAATTCCCGCGGAAATCGACAACAAGAAGAAAAGCCTATGATTCGTAAAACATTTGTAAGAAGTTTATCTGAACCTTTGTATGCACCTTCAAAGAAAATCCCACGAAAAAATAACCCACTGTGTTTCTTGAGTGCTCTTCCATGCACACCAAGAAGAAAAGATGTTTATTATGTGCCGAGAAGATTGTTGAGTGAAAT
>JAQGBS010004213.1:0-10555 GCA_034698545.1 Acrobeloides obliquus
TCGATTTTTCGCATAAAATTACCCCTAAAGAGTCACTTGTTAAAAAAATTTTCTACTCGACCATACTTTACACCCCCCTTTAAGTAAAAATGACGAAATTTTGTTTATTGCATAATTTTGCAATTTCTAGTCGAATTATAAATTTTAATCGATTTTTTTCACAAAAATCGAGCAATTTTATGGGGTTTAGATATTTCATCAAATAGACATTTGATCAAATTCAAAGTTAGACATTTCACGAAAATTTTTTTAACACTTATCGAGATAGAAATGTATGAGTGCATTAAAAATTCGCGAAACATGTTTGTAGCGATAAAATTTTTTGGTGAAATTTCTATGAAATATCTAATCCCATAAAATTGATTTTTGCGAAAAAAATCGATTAAAATTTATAATTCGACTAGAAATTGCAAAATTATGCAATAAACAACAAAATTTCGTCATTTTTACTTAAACACAATTTTGACAAGTGACAAGTCAAAAGTGATTAACCTCTTTAGCTTAATCACTTTTTTTTGACAAGTGATAAGTGACAAGTGACAAACTTGTCAGTTTTTAAATGAACTTGTCACTTGTCACTTGTCAAGTGCCTACTTGTCAACTTTTTCATTCATTTTTGCTCACTTGTCACTTATCACTAATCACTTGTCACTAATCACTTGACACTTGTCACTAATCAAGTACAACAATAGACCCCTGGGTAAAAAATAAATGAACAGTTTTCTGGAATATCTGCGGTTATCTTCATTCGGGTAGTTTGGAGACTAACCCATAATAAAACTTGTCAAAGGGTAACAGCAAAATGAAATCCATAAAATTAACCATATCTGCTAAAATAACTTGAAAGCGGTACTGTTAGCAGGATTTTGTTAAGGGGTGACACTTAAAAAATTTTTTCCAATAGGAATTGGGTGTTGGGAAGCAAGCGGAATTCCAAACGAAGAATTCAATTAGAGCTCCTAATTCTCCGGAAATTTCTATCTCTGCGAAAAAGATGACAGTGAGAGTGACATTTTTTAAATCAATTTGTAGAATGTACTAGATGATATTATAACTTTTATATTTTTTAAAATAATAATAAATTGTTAAAAAATTTTTGTTGGCAAAATCGTAAGAAGGAATATAGGTAGTATTTTTTCGAATCCGACCCCAATGAAGGATGACATGTCATCATTGTTATCCCAACTAGAAAACGGCGTGATCCATGCTAGGTATAGTGCAATTGTTTCCACTTCGAATCTTTTAATTGTTGCTTCACGTTTTGTTGTTTAGTTTCACGCATTTTATTTTACTTTTGATCTTTTATTAACCATGTACATTGTAGATATTATTGAAAAAGACGTAAATCGTCGAATAAAGTTGCTAACCAACTACTACAAGTGTATATTCGGTCTACCTACATTATTTCCCTTTATAACAATTTTACCAACTTTATGATATCAAATTTTGACGAAGACTTTGTTGATGATACTGAGGTAATCTACCGGGGCATTGTTGACAGGGTGGCGCCTTGAAAATGATGATTTTTTAATAAAGTTAGATTATATTTAAAAAATGATAAAATTTTCTTTAATTTATTAGATATTACCTTTGAAAAGAGGGCTAGTTTGCAATGTATTTAAAAAAAATTTTATTCCAAAAATTGTAGCAGAGTCCTTCCACATCTTACACAGAATCAAGAAAAGTGTTTCTACAGAAAAATTGAACTCTACCAAAAAGTCACGCAAGTCTGATTCTGATGTTGAGTTTGAAGAAGTTAGTTAAATAGTTATTTGTATTAAAAAATGTTATTTTAACTCATAAATAGATTTTGCGTCTTGTAAGGGACGATGAATTAAAAAATTTACAACCTAATTTTTTATTTTTAAGGATGATGTGTTCGAATCAGATGAATTTAACGATGATTACCATGTTGATCAAAATGTGGAAGATTTTTCACCAGATGAACTAGAATTGCTTTGGGGCAATCAAAATGAAAAGCAAAGTATGTTTAAACTAGGGGTGTTATGACTATTTTGAGAAAGGGGGCAATTTTTTGTTGTAAATTTTCACTTGAAAATTTTAGCAGAAATTCATCTTTTCAGCAAAAAATGAATAAAACTGCCGTTTTTTATTTATTTTGGCCAAAAAATTGCAAAAAAGAACTATTTTTGCCGATTTATGAAGAAAATTTTTCTATTTTAAAATTTGAAAAAATGAACTTTTTTGAAAGAAAAAATCTTTTAGCATATATACATTTAAAAAACGATCAAAAATGGATTATATTTTTAAAGGGGTCTTATTTTAAAAAGGGCAATGTCCCTTTTAGGGGAATTTATAACACCCTTAATTCAAACCTAATTATAATGATTCAATATCAATGTTAAGTTAAGGGGATATTAGTGCTGAAGAGGTTGATGAAGTATTTAATTTGGTGGAAGGCATGAATTCAAGGAAAATCACGAGAAAAAATGCGAGTCATTTGTAAAGGCGCTATCTGGATCTCTGGAAAATCGAAGCAAACTATTAAGTTCTGCCTTGGAATTAGGTATCATATTTCACATATGCGTTCCTGAAAAAAGCGAACATTAAACTTTTTTACTTGCGCTCTTAAAAAGGAGGGAAAATTTTATTATTATATAAAAAGCGAAATACAAGGTGTCTAAAAAGTTCTTGCGCATATTTTTTTTAATGCATTTTTGGGCAATTTTTCAATAAAAATTTGATTTTATCTGTTTTTTTTAGTATGAAAAAATTAAGACCAGCAATTATTCGCTTATTTGAACAAGAAAAAAGTGGGAGGAAAATTACAGAATTGCTAAATGTACCGGCTAGAACTGCTCAAGAAGTAATCTAGCGTTTTAAAGAAACTGGGAGCTAAAAACAGGCTAAAAAGCGGAAGACCAAAACTGCTCCCACGCCAGCTAACAAACGCAAAATCAAGGGTAGAATACAGCGAAATCGGAGCAGCCGAAAGAATTCTATGCGACAATTGGGCAAGGCTTTGGGTAAATAAAAAGACACCGTTCACCAGATGAAGACATGGAATGCATTTCCACAAGAAGTCATTGATCGAGCGGTGGATGACTTCCCGAAGCAAATGAATTGAGGTCAGAGGTGGCTATTTTGAAAATAAATAGATATATTATGTTGTTGTTATTGTTTATTGTTGGGTTGTGCATAAATTTTTATTGAAAAATTGTCAAAAACATTTTTTGCCTGCGGCGCTGGTTTTTATTAACTACATTCAGCGATGCAGGCATGGAGGGGCACGGCCTCATAAATGAAAAATTTTTCAAAATGGTCTCCCTATGTTTTTTAAATTTTTTCAAAAATTCTAATAAATCTAATTTCATGGTTTCTAAAACCTTCTTCTGGAGCATAACTAAAAAAAGGTTCCAAAAAATCAGAAAAATCTTCTTTTTTTGGCCCACCCTGCAATAAAAAATACATTAGTAAAAATACTGTCGTGGGTAAAAAGAAATTCATGGATAAAAAGAATTCTCACGCTTTTCATGTGAAACTATAAGAAATCGAAAATTTAGACTACCATAAAAATTTAGACTACATTTTTTTGTAGCCTAAAGCTTAGACTACATAAAAATTAATTGCGTGATCGCAACGTAAGATTTATTATTTGATAATAATAATAATAATAAACGGTAGTTTCAATCAATTTTAACCAATTTCTTCTTTATATCAAACAATTAACGGATCGGGAGTCATGTTCATATCTATAATATGTATAGCATTTTATATAGTTATTTTAAAGGTAAGATTTTGCCGCCTTTCTATTTTTCTATCGTTAAGATTTTTATAAAAAAATAAAGAATTTAACAAACACATTTCATATGTTATAATGATACATATCGGCATCTTGGATATTATTCAACTATTGACCTATTTCTGGGCTTACAAAATGCTCTAGACGCTAGTTTCTGGTTTCTTCTACAAAAAGTATTTTAAATTGAATTATTTTTAAATATTTTTAAATGGTTAGGGATATAAGTATGACAGCATGGATTTGTGTTTCTGGGATGATATTAGTATTAGCTATAAATAGGTTTATTGTTCTTGTGGAACTGCCAATTACGATTAAAATAGAAGTTATTTTATATAAGGTATAATTTGATATTAACCGAATTTCAAAGAATAAGGGTAAAATATAAGCATATCCGTGAAGAATGCTTTAAAGCTTAGGCCTAGGCTTAGGACTTAGGCTTAGACCTTAGGCTTAAGCTTAGGCCTAGGTTTAGGCCTATACTTAGTCCTTAGGGCTTAAGCCTTAGGGCTTAGGCCTTAGGTTTATGCCTTAGGCTTAGGCCTAAGCCTAGGCCTTGTGCACAAAAAATACCAACCTCATTTTAAAGCTTTGTTGTAATAGTAAAAACTTTTTTTACACAGATACATTATTATGCGATTATGAGTATTTAATGAGCCAAGAATGAAAATAGTCAAATATCACCAAAATATTTATCACCGGATTAACTTATTTTAGAACTTATTAAGTCTAAAAAGCTTGGGTGCATATAAGAAAGCCCGCTCGCATATGATAGTCGGCTTGCATGATCACATTTGATATACCAGCCAAACGGTCATATTTATTCCTTTGGTTCCTGTTGTAATGTATAATACATATTTTAACAAACGCACTTTTTGTGTTCGTCCATATTTCGAAATAGACCATTCATCATTTTCACAGCAAGACACAAGCCAATAGAACTATTGATTATCACGAATAAATTTCATTTACACACTTCATTCATTTAACATTTGGTCGTTTTCAGCATGGTTCTTTCGCAATCGGGTAAATTTTTTTAAAATTTTGAGAAAAGTTTAAAATTCTAGAAATCGATCAAATTCTGGAAGAAATCCACGAAAAACTCGTAGATTTATATAAAGCAAACGATCAAGCTGGTATTTTTTCTTATTACCATCCAGATGCTGTGGTTATACATCCAGGAAAATTTATAAAATATGGAGAGGAAGGTAGGTTTATTTTAATAAACAGGGAACCGAGCGCCTCCGGCGGCTCAAAATATGTAGTTTTCGGGGCTGAAAAAGTCCAAGTTCTTGAGGCCTAGGCCGCGTTTCCTAGGCTAAAACCAAGCTTTTGAGTTTTTTCAATACATTCGAGCGATACGTGGAACACCGCAAGCGGTACCATAGCATCCCGGAGTGGTCGTACAACTTTTGAAAATGTCAAATTTAGATTCTCCGATATCGTTTTCCTATAGAGGGATTAAGTCACCGCTCAAAACGATCATTTTATACCAAAAAACTTAAAGTTGGCCTCTACTATCACGCACACAGTTACACAGACCCCGGTTCAAAATTTTTGTTTTTATGACCCACTCCCCCTCTCCGTAGTTTGGCGACTTTTTTTAGGTATACTTCTAAAAAAAATCGGTCCTCCGCACCAGGGACTGACCCCCTTCCGTCCCATGACCTACCCCTCCCTATCCCATGATCTATCCCCCTGGTTGAATTTTACCAGGGGTACCGGGGTTGTGCAACTGTAATCACGCAATGATGCCAAAATTCAAAATTGACCTAATTTTGGAATTCCCGTATTGATTTTTCATTAGAGAATCAAATCATCGCCAAAAAACGGGTTTTCAGCACGGAAAAATGTTCAAACATATAAATCCCCATTTTTGGCACTCCTAACCCCCAAAAAAATCAATTTTTTAATTTTTTCAAAATAGTACCCTCTCAAGTTTGATGTCATTTTGCTCCTCTTATCAAGCTCTTTCCATTGACACCATCTTTAACGGTGTTAGATTTGAGATAACAAAGTTAGGTGATACACACACATACAAATCTTTCACCGTATATATTAAATGATCAAAAAAGGTCTAAAGTATTTTTTAGAAATCAAAGCGATGATTAAACTTTGGGCCGGAAATTCCATGGGTGGATATAAAGTATAATCCCACAAAAAGATATTTTTACAAAATTTTAGATTATTCCCTCGAAACGAGTAGCTACCACAGATGGTGAATTCTTGATTGAACAAGGACTCTTGGAGGTCACTCGTCCAAATGGTGATATCATGCATTCGGATTTTGAAACGATCTTTAAGAAAATCGACGGCAAATATGTTATTTATCGAGACTGGTTCAAAATTAGGGAATAGAAAATTATTGTTTTGTTATTTAAAATAAAGTTGGAAAGTAAATGCAATTTTTATAAATTTTGAAGCCTATGGGTAAAAAATGGGTTATTTTAGAGCTGGTTCAGAAGGCCATCGTTAGGATCGTCATAAGCTATCATACCATCACAAGCAACGGCACAAGCTATCGTATCAAATCATCGTGCCATCGTAAAATTAACGTAAAGGTACGATGAAATCGCCACAAGCTGTCGTACGACGCAGTTCGATGCATACGATGGCACAATGATTTTTACGATAACTTGTGGGGCCGTCGTACTTTCGTACGATAGCTTGTGCCGTGCTTGTGACAACCCATACTTTTGGAAAATTTTGGGTAGGGCGGAATGCCAAAATCATAAGAGGGGGGAGTATTATGTATTTTTTTCTCGGGAAGTAGTTTAGTGCATATGCTAAAAATAATTAATTTCAAAATCCCAATTGCCACATAACAAGAAGGTACGTGGATGATTCTTGAACTTCCAAGCGTCATGATTTGTCATTGTGTTTTAAACAGAGTTATTTTTGGAACAAAATTTGGTTGTCGAGGGTATTAAGTTTAAGATTTTTATGTAAAAATATTTTTTTATTGGGCACTACACATCATAGAACTATTCTTTTAATCGTACTTTTGCAAAAAGCATGTAGACATGAAAGTGCATTAGATTTTTTAATTTTTAGTGCATTAGATTTTTAATTTTTAGTAGACGTGTGAATTGTTTTTCATACTACACTGCTATTCAATTGTTGCGTGAGAGTCTTTATGAGCTTTAAATGTACAGGGTGTCCCACAATTACGCTACCATTTTTTTGTGACTGGCAATTTCCCCAATTGCCAGTTGGTGGTCTATGTCACCAACTGGCATCTGCCCGACCGCTCTTGGTCTCATTCTTACAGAGACTACACCTTAAGGAAAAACAAGCATGAAGCTCGAAGTTGTTATATTTATTGTTTTCTTTTGTTTTTTGAAGAAAAAAATGGTAGTGTAATTGTGGGACACCCTGTACATTTAAGATTTATAAAAACTCTCACGCAACATTTGAATAGCAGCGTAGTATGAAAAATAATTCACACATCCACTACATCAATGTTACCAAAGTTTTGCCTTTATTACACTTTTTGATTGCTAGATGAATTTGACTGCCTCCTGTTTTCTAAGCTTTTTTTCACCAGGAAACTTTTCGGACAAACAAATTCAAGAATTCGACGATTTCTGCAACTTTGCCCGCACCCTAGAATTTTATTGTGAATCCGTCCTACGCCGAATACTTTTTGTGTTCATTATCTTGTTGATAATAATCTCAATTTTTGGCAATATCAAAGAGAACTACAGATGGATCATACTTCATTCGGCTATATTCACCTTTCTAATGGCTATGGTCTTTGAAATCCATTCTCACATGCCATCTGGGACTCTTTACGCAGATATAACTTCGCTTTATTTTTATATTAGCCACATTTCTTTGGCTTCATTACTCCCGTTAACAGTCAATAGATTCATACGATTGTACTCGGAAAGTTTCCACGAAATATTTTTTAAGAATTTTATAAAAACATCAATCTTTTTATTTTTATACGACTTTCTGTTATGCATTTTCATATATTTTTACTCTGCCAGTGGTTATAACTCATACTTCGACATGTCCTATAGCATTGTAATAATGTCTTTGAATATACTTCTTTCAATTTTCATCTTTATCAAAATTCATCAAATGAAAAAATTAGCCCAGACAACAGTCGATTCCAGTATAACAAGTGACCTCTATCGAGCGGCTTTAGTTTGTTTTATCCAAGCTCTGTGCTTTTTAGTCTATTTTTCATTAGTCATTTTTGGATACGCACAATATATGTCTATCTTATACATTCCGATTGACCAGGCACCAATTTTTAATATAAAATATTTGATGTTTATTTCACCGTTTTATACTCTGTTTTATGAGACATGGATGTTGGTAGAAGCATCATTGTTATTGCTAGTTTTGAGGACTTATAGAAAAGGTTTTGCTCATATTTTGCTTAAATTTTTGCCAATGAAGTATAAAAAATCAAATATTATTGTTTTTATTTCGCGTAAGACTAATAATAATTAATTTTATTAAGAAATAAATATTTTTTACAAAGAAACTTGATTAAACTTTTGCTCCGATCAAAGTTAAATGTAAAAGGTAACTGATTAATAACTTACCTTTATTATCTGTTCGTAATAAATAATGATCAAGAAATAGGACGAGCAAATGCAATTTGGTGACATAAAATCTCTACCAAGGCTTAGACCTAGGCTTATGCCTATGCCTAAGCTTAAGCATAGGTAGAGATTTTATGTCACCAACTGGCATCTGCTTAATAGGACTGTCTGGAATAAAGTACAATACAAATAAATTAGAACTGTCTAGGGTTAAATTCTATAGTACTCTTGAACAAATAAAAAAGAAAGTAACTATAGAACTCACCCCTCTGTTTTTGATCTTCTTGATGATTTTTTGAGGTTTTTATGTTGCCCGAGATTTTCCCCAGTTTTTGTATTAAAAAGTTAAAAGGGGTGCACGCCCGTTCCGTGTCTCGCTTGGAATTTTTTTTTCAAAAAGTGGCTAAAAACGTTATCTCGATGCTAAAAATACTGTTTTCGGAATAAAATTCGGAACCGCTCATTTTTGATACTTTTAACCCTAGGAGGACCGACTGTAAGTTTTGTTGCGATTTTTTATTTAAGTGTTGAACTCTCAAAACCCCTATGTGAATTTTAAATGCAAAAAGTATTTTTAATCGCATAACCAAAATTTGCATATAAAATTTTGTAATCCAAAATTTTAATAGTTATAACTCCGCATAGGAAAGGTTTTGAGAGACGAGCAGCCACTCGTTGTGCAACTCCGAACGCGAGCTACAGCTTTTATATAAACACCATGGGATCTTGTCTTGAAAATAAAAAGTTATAGCACAAAAATCTTCACTCAGTTGATTTTTTGACATTTTGAAAAAATGGTTTTTGACACATAACTTCATGTACTTTGCTTATATACCCCATACCCCGTATTTTTTCGTAACTAGAATTTCTGACAAATCGATGGTATGTCGCTTGTGGGATATCACTTACGTAAAAAAATTTTTAACCCCACCCTCTAGGCTATATATTTGGTTATAGAAGTCGATTTTTGACGAAATTTTAAACTTTACTACGGTTTTTCTAGTCGGAGAATCGATTGCGCTCATTTTCGAGTCAAAATACTTATTTGAGTTCCTCGGTAAAATTTTCTTTTCATTATGTGACTAAAGGCTTCGTTAGGCAATCTTAATATCCTTCTATACGATTTTCATCTATATCTTCATCATGATGATCATATGTGTTCCTGAAACCTTGTGGGATTTCATATACCCAATATTGTATCCTCAAGAAAAAGTTCGTTTTGATGGAGATTCTGGTTGGTGGAAGTCTGATGAGAAAATGGCGTTATTATAAACTTATGATGACGACGAGGACTCTTTATGAAGATAAGAGCCTAATAAGTATGTTTATATGTTTGCATGATTGACCATATGATGACGACGAAGACTCCTTATGACGACGGGGATGAGCATATGATGACGACGAGGATAAGAGCCTAATGAGTATATTTATATGTTTGCATGATTTTAAAAAAAATTTAGCCTTGCACCTTGAACTCTTCTTGATAGCAGCTGTGATGACCTTAATTGACGGGATTACCATGTGGTTTTTGTCGGTGGTGTATAAGGCGTATCGGTACATGAAAATTAAAATTGGAGAGCCATATCGAGAACCTTATCTTGAATTTGATCATATCATAAGATGATTTTTTTTACTGTCTTTTTTATGAGGATAAAAAGCCTTAGAAAAGTGATTTTTTGATATTCTTTTATCTCTAGACCCCAAAATCAAAAGACAATGTAAGGGCTTGCCTACAATACACTTACAGAGCTTGAGAATGACACACGAGTAGACCTTTTCAGGCCTAAACTTTACTCGTTGATGGTTTTTTGAAGGTTCCACTATATGGAATCTTCGAAAAATCGTCATGCAAGTAAATTTTAGCCTTGAAAGGGTCTACTCGCATGTCAAGCCATACGAGTGAACTGTAAGCGGGCTCTAAAGAACAAAAATTTTATCAAAAAGGCCATAAATAGCAATATATAAAAATTCAATAAATCTGTTTAACGCAATATTTACAACTTACACAGCTTGAAAATTATGCGAATTTTGTTTTTAACTTCCATTGTGGCTTTTGTAAGTTGTTATAGAAGGAAATCTTAACAGCCCCCAGAGGTGCTGTTATAACGAGCGATAACTGTACTCAAAGACCTCTAAAGGACTTATGACTTAAAAATCCTGTATACATCCTTATAGGGCCTCAAAGACCGTATAAAATAAAAAATTTATTGCAAATTTGAAATTAAGAAAAAAGATT